>FR990047.1:31078784-31368784 GCA_905404095.1 Glaucopsyche alexis
CCCCTAAGAAAGAATGGGCCCACCGCTTTTCTCAGTGGTTCCATCGAATGCGACGATGTGTAGAGAGGAACGGGGATTACTTCGAAAATCAATAAAAGTATTGGCAACTTTCTACATTAAGCCGTTTTTCATCTTCTAAACATTTTAGTGTTACCTAGGTATTTATGCTAATTCAAAATTAAAATTAAAACTCCAAGCCAATTTCGAACGTAAAGCACAGTAAATAATTCTCAAATTTAAACGGCTAGTGTACGCACTCTTTGGACATTTTGCATCCAAATAATAATTTATTAAAAAAAAAAAAAACTACTTTACACTTTTAACCTTCTTATAACTTTTACAAACACAAGAAAGAGAAGGCGAGTAACGTTCCTGCTTTGTCTCACAAGACGTGTGTAAATACCAAAGACCTCAAAGGTAAATACAATACAACACAGAACTATGAGTGTACTACGCTCACGTCTACTGGATGTTGCTGGGTGTAAAGACTACAAGTGGTTCACCTTCAAATTTTTCTGATGAACATAATGTTGCCATGCGAAATAAACGGAAGGGATCATCAGGTTTCTGATGAAACAAGCAACGAAATTACAGAAACGCGCAAAGAAATGTCTGAAATGTTAACTTTACTGAAATCACTGGATTCCAACCAAAAATAATTTATGAATAGAATAACAGCTGATGTTACTTCTATCAAAGAACATCCATTGCTTCGGTCATAACACAGAACAGGTTACAATGAAGTCTGAAATAAAAGCACTTCAAAATAAAGAAACGATCTGCAAAAATCAGTAGATAATATTCAAATAAGAATTAAAAATATGTCCCCAGTGAGTTCACAACCACTTATTGATATTAAAATGTCTGAAAATATCATCACTGAAGTAAAACAACGTGAGATGAGAAGCAAAAATATTGTTATAAACAAAGAGGAAAGAAATACCGCAGGTCAAGGAGAAGTAATTAAAATAATAAAACCAATATAATATGACTGTCCGGAACCTATACATGTAATAATAAGATTAGGAAAATTTAACAAAATCGAAAGTGGTAATTAATAATAGTTTGCTTTAATTCACCAGGGCCAGTTCTATGTACACTACATAGGTAAATAGGAAAAAATATGGGAATATCAAAAAAATACGAAAAAAATAATTTGAAGAAGGGTACATGCGTACAAAAATGATTAATTGAAGAGTTTTTTATTGCGAGAACACTATTTTTAGGGCGGCCATGACAGTTGTTTTGACTTGATTTTTGATGTCATACGTCTTTCTTTGTCAAAAGTCATGTCATTGACAAAATGACATTCTCTAGTTAATTCTGATCCGCCATGTTTTATTTTACGTTGTGCTCTCCTTGACGAAGTTAATTTAAATGTACATGGAAACGAAGTGAAATTAAACAAAATAAAGAATAGTAAACGGTTACTATATTATGTAGCTATATTTACATATACTGTACGTAGGGCTGGCCCAGGCCTCATACATTTCTTGAACATCTCTTTTAAAAATCAAGTACATAAATGGCATACCGACAATAATTGAAGATAATATTGTAATAGCAAAAAGTATAAAACTTTATAAAAAGAATTAATAATAGTCACAACTCGTGACAACAATTTTATTAAACTCGAAACTAAATATAGCTAAAAGTTATGAAATTAGAAACTTTACGATTTATAACAAATTAGATGCTATTGCATCAAATTATCACTTCACAAAACACTTCACAATTATCACTTTAAAATTAATACGATTCACTGGTTAGGTCCTCTCGCTTAGACCGTTCGATATTCACTGTGTAGAAATCGACTGTGTTGAAATCGAAGAGATCTCCCTCCTCTATGAACCGAGAGTGGGGGAACTTGTCGTCCCTGTTCAGATACTTGTAGTTGTTTATGCTGTGCTTATCGACACCTGCAATGCAGGTGTTATTCAGGAACACGTGCAATGATAATAACCACACTTGTTTACATTTTGCACACCTGCGGTCGTACGTATAGAATTACTTATGAGTTAAATTTATACAACGAAAAGTAAGTTCAATCTGCATGATTAAAAAGTAGATATAGTTAAAAACTCATTATAGTAAATATTGAGATCAATTTTAAATTAAACCTAATAATTGTGTTTTTAAGCTGTTGCATAGATTTTATCGCGGGCTTTGAGCGCGGCGACCGAATCAAGAAATTCCGTAACGAAAAAAAAAAACAACACCGCTGAGCTGGGGTGGGGGTCTGATTAATTTGGTTACTATCGAGCCGCTGGTACTGAATCGCTTTCCGTCTAGTGTAACGTGAGCTATGTGTTATTTAAATTACTAGTTTCGCCATCTATGTGTTCAAGCTTAAACTACGACGTGTGTATGTTCCCTACACATTGCTGAAGATAATGAAGTAATTGATTGGTAGATGGCGTTGTACTTTTAAATAATATGTATTTTATTTTAAAGTACAACGGAATGGAAAAAATACTATACTATTATTGTATTTATATTTTATGCAATTGCTTTACCGCGGCAATCCCCGAGTGCCACACATCTTTTTTTTTATTGGGTTATATGGTTATTTTATTACATTTTATTGTTATTATTGAAAACACGGATGCCTACAACAATTTTAAGGACCTCTCGCGTCAAAATTTGTGGAAAACTTTCATCCCCTACTTCCTAGTTTAAGAGGTTGGAAGATACAAGTTCCAATTTTGACAATTATTATGTTGGTTGTGTACAAATAATAGCTTGCGTACCAAATTTCAGCTTGCTAGGTTATCCGGAAGTACCATATGATTTTGTTGATCATCAGTGAGTCAGTGACGAAATCGGGGGTTTTTAGATATCAATAAAATATAGAACGAGACCTATGTAATCAAAACCTTCCATATATTTTAATAAGTTCGCTACTGAGAATATCCTGAAAATTTCAATTGTGTGGTCATAGAATTATAATGTGTGGTATAATCCAAACCCAAGTTATATGAGGGTTCTGTTATATCGCAAGTAGCATGGCTGAATATGTAAAGTTGCTGAGTTTCCCATTGCATAATATGCTAACTACTAACGTTTAATTAAACGAAATAATATAGGTGCATATAATATATTATATTATATGCACCTATATTATTTAATATAGGTGCATATAATATATTATATTATATGCACCTATATTATTTCGTTTAATTAAACGTGTTTAAACCTAGTCTTTTTGTATTTATAAAAATATGTTATGTGACATTTTTGAGATTTTGATGTTGTCAAATTAATTAGAAAATTATCAGAGAATAAAAATATGGTTTAAATATCAAAACATTGTAGTTTTTATCAATTGGATAGAATATCATCAAACATTTATGGTCCTAGTAGAGCTGGATTCAGAACAATAGTATGGATTGGATAAAAGTACAGGAGGATTTAAAAATTCAACTTTTGAAGTTAAAAGTTAATTTTAAAAAATGTTCCAAGGAAAGGTTAACAAAATCATATGTGGAGACAAGAATGCAAGCCTTAGAAACGAAATCGAAAATTTTTAATGACAATCACATAGAAATAGTGAAGGCAGGAGGTCAGGAATTATCTTACTTTCAGGAAGATAGATATACGGAAATGGAGGAATTTTTTTTGGAATTTAAGTCAGAATTATATGATCATTTACAAGAATTTATTACACTATGCGTTGACAGAAACAAGGACATAAATTGTGCGGAAAACTCTAACCAGTGTAACCCATGTGTGAAGTTGCCACAAATTAGCATTCCAATTTCCTCTGGTCTGTATACTGAATGGCTTAGTTTTCGTGACTTATTTATGTCACTTGTTCATAACAACCCAGCAATAGACAGCGTACAGAAACTCCAGTACCTCAAGGCCCACTTATCTGGAGAAGCAGCTCAACTCGTCGTGCACATACCAATAACTAGCGATAATTATGATCAGTGCTGGACTTTATTGGAAGGTCGATATAATAATAAACATTTTTTGGCTAATTGTATATTGAGAGATTTTTTCAACCAACGAGTCATTCCAATAGAGTCAGCCACTGCAATTAAACAATTATTAGATAATACAACTAATATGTTGCACTGTCTCTCAAATTTAGGTATTGACACCAGTACATGGGATATAATTGTAATATATATAGTAAGTATGAAGCTGGACAGAGAGTCTAGGAGACAGTGGGAGGCAAGGGTAAGTGAGTTCACTAAATGTAATAGATTATCAACGTTAGACCAGTTCAAGAATTTTTTGTTAAATAGGTTTCATGCTCTAGAATATTTGGAACCAAGTTATAGACCGAAATTCCAAAATAATAATATTAGATCTGGTGGAGGAGTGCACTCCTTACATGCATTTAGGACGTTTTGTTCATTTTGTCATCAAAATGATCATAAAATAAGTAACTGTCAAGAGTTCATTAAAATTAACAGTGACAATAAGCGTAACTTTGTCCAAGAAAATAAATTGTGTTTCAACTGTTTAGCAAATAATCATATTGCAAAAAATTGTCTAAGTACAAACCGATGCCGATTTTGCAGTAAGCAACATCACTCTCTCTTACATTATAATAATGACAATATGAATAATGGTAATAATTCGAACATGGCAGAGTTAGGTAATACTGCAACAACACATATATCGCAACAGACTAATAATAATGAGGAGCCTACAACTAATAGTTTTTTATCCCAAAATAATTTAGGTCACTATGCATTATTAGCTACGGCGATTGTTAATGTGAAGTCACAGTCTGGTATCAATTTTCAATTTCGGGCGCTGATTGATCCAGCGTCTCACTTATCGTTTGTTACAGAAGCAGTTGTCCAATTACTCGGGTTGAAAAAGTCGATAGTTAAGGAAAACATATCGGGCTTAGGAGGTGTCTCATCTATTGTTGCGAGATCGAAAACCGAGCTTAGTCTTTTTTAACCCCCGACGCAAAAAGAGGGGTGTTATAAGTTTGACGTGTCTGTCTGTCTATCTGTCTGTGGGTGTGTCTGTCTGTCTGTCTGTCTGTCTGTGGCATCATAGCTCCCGAACGGATGAAGCGATTTCAATTTAGTTTCTTTTATATTAAAGGTGACTTACATGCGAATGTTCTTAGACATGTTTGATGAAAATCGGTTGAGCCGTTTAAAAGTTGTGGGGGGTGAAAGCGGGGAAGAAAATCCGAATGTGCAAATATACTCGAGTAAGGTCTCAAATGAAAGCGCACTGAAAGATAATATTGATGACTTAATCGACAGTGTTCGTAGCTTCATTTGATGAGAAAATTGGTGGTGGGAAGATCAGCCGTTTGAAGATGATCAGCTCTTTTCTAGTTGATGAGGGGATCTGACTAACTTTCTTATGTCCGATCGATTCGAAATTTGGTACCGTGTTGTTTCAACGATATTTAAAGAACATGGTAAGGTAACCATGACCTGATTAGACGTTTGAAGATCATCTTTTCATTAGTTGATGAGGGATCGTCCACATGTCCTATCGATTCGAAATTTGGTACCATGTTACTTCAATGACGTTGAAAGTAAAAAATAATAATGAAAAAAAATACTTTAAAAAGGATAAAATAAAAGTAAAATTAAAAATTTTAAAAACCCCCCGACACAAAAAATAAACTCTAAAAAATAATAAATAATATTTTAAACCGATTATAATTATATCATCACATATTATAATATTAAGTAAGTTGAAATAATTTTATTTTCCAATCGTCGTCTCGTCGGGGGAATATATCGCTATGTGAAAAAAACACGTGTAGTCGCAGAATGAACAAAAGAATTTACTCCGAAAAAAATTTGCTCATACCTACTTAAATGTAATTCGTAATAATTAATTAGCTGTTGTTGTAAAAATACTTTATAAACTTTAGCGGTCCCCCGACGAGGCGACGATTGGAAAATAAAATTATTTCAACTTACTTAATATTATATGTGATAATATAATTATAATAGGTTTAAAATATTATTTATTATTTTTTAGAGTTTATTTTTTGTGTCGGGGGGTTTTTAAAATTTTTTTCACCTGATTGTACAGTTATAGTTAAAGCTTATATTTTAGATAAATTAACAGGTTTGTTGCCACCTAGAAAGGTATCTATTGAACCGTGGTCTGTTTTGGATAATGTCAATATGGCTGATCCGGATT
Organism: Glaucopsyche alexis; assembly: GCA_905404095.1. NCBI lineage: Eukaryota > Metazoa > Arthropoda > Insecta > Lepidoptera > Lycaenidae > Glaucopsyche > Glaucopsyche alexis. Next base: position 31,084,926 of record FR990047.1, read on the forward strand.
TTAATAGGCCTAATAAAATTGATATTCTTTTAGGAGCGGATATTTACGGATTGATTTTAAAGGAAGGTTTATTTAAATGTCCTTCGGGATCTTTAGTGCTACAAAATACCATATTTGGTTGGATATTAACAGGAAGTAACAAAATGCAATCTATTAGTAGTTTTCCAGTTAGTATGCATATTTGTGCAGATGAACTTATCAAGTCATTTTGGGAATTAGAAAATGAGCCTTATCTCACGAAAGCGATTTTATCTGAAGAAGAGCAACGATGTGAAGATATATTTGCAGCTACTACAAGACGAGACGAGAATGGTCGGTATATTGTTAAATTACCGTTTAAGACAAATCCACCGGCTTGTATTAACAGTCAATCGAGGAATATAGCGCTAAAAAGATTTTTGATATTAGAACGACGATTGGAAAAGGATTCTTATTTAAGAGCGGAATTTATTAAAACATTTGAAGAATATTTAAGTTTCAATCATATGGAAGTTGTTAAAAGGGAAGAATATGATCAAGGTGTATATCTACCCTATCATCCTGTAATTAGAGCAGATAAAACTACTACGAAGGTAAGATTTGTATTTCATGCTTCATGCAAGGGTGTGAATGGAGTAAGTTTAAATGATGATTTAATGATAGGACCTAGATTGCAGCCTGAGTTACGACATATAATAATGCGCTGGAGGACATGTCCGATTTGTTTTTGCGCTGACATTGTAAAAATGTACAGACAAGTGAAGGTCGCGCACAGTGACACAAATTATCAACGCATTTTATGGCGAGCTGACTCTCACAAGGATATTTGTGAATATCGATTGCTTCGAGTAACATTTGGTGTGTCGTCAGCGCCAAATTTGGCTGTAAAAACATTAATCCAATTAGCAACAGATGAAGGTCACAAATAACCATTGGCAGCGGAAAGAGTAAGAAATGATTTTTATATGGATGATTTACTGTCTGGTTGTCAAAATGTAAATGATGCTAAACAAATCTATAAGGAAATGAATGATCTAATGAAAGAAGGAGGGTTCTTACTACAAAAATGGAATAGTAATAGTGTGGAATTGCGAAGGTTAATAAATGAGAAGGTGATGGATGTAGAAAGGATTAATTTTGAAGAAGAATCTGACAAAATACTCGGACTAACTTGGAATCGCCAGCATGATGAATTTGAATATACAGTGAAATTACCTTCAGGATCAGCTAATTCACCTATAACTAAAAGGAACGTAGTCGCTGATATAGCTAGACTATATGATCCGTTAGGATGGATAGCGCCAAGTATTATTAAGGCCAAAATATTTATTCAAAAATTATGGATAACAGGTATTGGTTGGGATGAGGAGTTACCCAACGATCTTTGTGAAGAATGGATGGTTTATCGTAATGATTTAGAACAGCTTGTAAGGTTTCGTTTACCTCGTTGGATCAGATGTAAAAATGACGATCAATTAATAGAACTGCATGGATTTTGTGACGCATCTACATATGCATATGGAGCGGTAGTTTATTCTCGTGTAATAGATGTGAAGGGTCAGATTCATATTTACTTGCTAACTGCTAAAACAAGAGTTGCTCCAGTCAAGCAGATTTCAATTCCAAGATTGGAATTATGCGGGGGGGGGGGTATTACTAGCAAAACTATTGGCAGAAGTTTCTGAAGTTTTAAAAATTCCCAAGGCAAACATCCATGCTTGGACAGATTCGGAGGTAGTGTTAGCTTGGTTGAGTTGTCATCCAAATAAATGGAAGATTTTTATTGGTAATCGTGTTGCAGAAATAATGACACATCTCGATCGGAACCAGTGGTCGTATGTTAAATCGGAAGAGAATCCAGCAGATTGCGCATCTAGGGGTATTCGGCCATCGGATATTTTAACTCATCGGTTGTGGAATGACGGGCCAGAATGGTTAAAGAGTAGATCTATAAATTACATTAATCCAACGAGCTTTACTAATTTAGAAGAGAAACAAGTTTCTGCACATGTGACAGTTATAAATTTAGAGGATGACAGTGTATGGCTTAAATTTTCATCTTTGTGCAGACTTTTAAGAGTCGTAGCTTACTGCAGGCGTTTTCTCAAAAATTGTAAGAAAGAAGATAAAATTGATTGCTCTTATCTACTGAAAGATGAGATTGATAAAGCATTAGAAATCATGATTAGAAAGAGTCAAGTTCAAGGATTTTTTGAAGAAATAGAATCCTTAAAAAAGGAGAAGGAATTGAATAAAAAATCGAAGCTTATTTCCTTAACACCATTTATAGATAGTACTGGTATTTTGAGAGTTGGTGGACAAATACACAATGTTCATATTGATATTATAGGTCTACCAGAATCTGATGGCATTTAAAAAAAAATAAAAAATGTGATTTTCATATGGCAATGTCAAGTATGACCCGTCAAATCAAAGTACGTGATCTGTCAACCGCTGTTAAAATTTTTGTGAATAAGTTCTTGGAATTTGTTGTTTTTGTGAAAATATCCAAAAAGGCAATTCGATCTCAAGCGAGAAATATTGTTTTCTATGTCTATAGTAAAACACAGAAAGAAGAAGGTGTAAATCGAACTCAATCTTATAATTTAAAGCTTGTGGTAGAGTTGACCGGTAAGTTAGAGTGAGTTGTTTTGATACTTTTAGTTTTTTTTTATATTTTCTTAGGTAATTATTGTGACTTCTTTAAATGTGTTTCCAGTACGGTTCCAATAAGGTGAATCGTAGCTGATGGCACATCGAATGATGGTTTGTTTTCCATGCCTGGTAAAAGGAGGAGAGGAGGAAAAAAGGAAATCAACATAAGACATTTTCGATTTATAGTTGATTAGGAATAAAGTAAACGAGTTCTATACAGGTCGGAAGGAAATTCCAATATTAAATAAACTGTTTCCAATTTAATTGTATGTTATTCGTAATAAATAAGTATATAAAGTAATTCACGATTGATTTATTTTTCATGAAATATCATTATCATTACATAGTATAAAACAAAGTCCCTTTTTTGTCTGTCCCCTATGTATGCTTAAATCTTTAAAACTACGCAACGGATTTTGATGCCGTTTTTTTAACAGATAGAGTGATTTAACGGGAAGGTTTTTAGGTATATAACATGCATAACATAGTAGAGGTACACAAATAATTTTAGAGGTTTCTAAAGTCCTAAAAAATCACATATTTTGCGCTTACATTAAAAATGCTGGCTGAACACTACGAGATAGATCAAAATTATGTACTACAGTTGTATTCATCTTTAAAAAGCCTACAAAAAAGACCGCGATGGCATATGTCTATCTCTTAGGGATAACCCACAATAACCATTTTTTTATCCTTTACTTTGATTTTAATTAATAGCTTATTTACAAAGCGATTTTAAGCAATACAGTATTAATCCTTATCCAATTAAGTACCTTAAATACATTGTGCATTTAAGATAGATCAATACTGCCCTACGGCATGTAATTTAAATGAATATTTTCGAAGATATTACAGATTTTATTACAGATTTATTTTTCTCGCGTTTCTACATCGCGCTATCGAAAACGCGGGACGTACCTATACAGTATAAAGAGGTTCACGAATATTTTGAACTGCAGCACAGAATACATAATAGTAACTGCAGTTCTTAATTCTTATGGAATATCCAGAGGTGATTTGTCAGTTTTGTTGGAATGTCAAATAACTTTACTTACTACATAGTACATAGTATAAAACAAGTCGCTTTATCTGTCTGTCCCTATGTAGGTATAGTATATTCATGCTTAGATCTTTAAATTTACGCAACGGATTTTGATGCGAGTTTTTAAAATAATAGTCTTTAAGTATTTAGTCTTTAAGATATAAGATTATGGTAAAACTTATATTCAAGTGCGATAAATATATTATGTAAGTATATTATCAAGTGGTCGCGCATGTCGTGTCGAGGTGATAGGGTCCCATTTTTAACAATTTGCATTGGGCAAACCTAAAAACATTTTCAATATTGTATCAGAAGTATATTGCTGTAAGTAGGTAGAGAGTTATTCGCCGAAGTAGTTTTTTCTCCAAGAACACTATTCCACGCGGGCGAAGTCGCGGGCAAAAGCTAGTTTTCTATAGGTATTATACACCGAACATTCTTCACGTTCACACAGTCTTATTATAATTCATGTTCAATAATACTAAAGACATAATTAAAAATTAACAAGTATCAAGATCGTTTAATTCAATTTCCCCAGTATTGCACACTACAAAATTTTATTTCCCTATTTGCCATGAGATTCTGGTACACCTATAATAATAAGCATCCAATACTTATTCCTCATGAATCGTTTTTAAGCAAACTTCTAGTAGCTGACTCACATGTTAAAACAATGTATGGAGGTCCGCAGCTTATGATTCATTATTTGAGATCTAACTATTGGATTATTGGAGTAAAAAATTTAGTTAAACTGTACTGCAGAAAATGTGTTGTTTGTGTTCGATATAAAGGAAAATCTAATAACCCACTGATGGGATCCTTACCACCCGAAAGAGTTACGGCAAGGAGAGCTTTTTTATTTAGTGGTGTGGACTATGCGGGGCCGCTTAATTTAAGACTCTCAAAGGGTCGTGGAACTAAGACACATATACCCATTTGCACTAAACGTGAGTTAGGCCAGTCCTAGTTAAGATATACTTAAACATAAGAACAGCTTAGCTAAACATTTTGTTTGCACTAACAGATATAACTTAATTATGTCGTAGCTTAGGCATTGTCTAGATAAGTGAATGATTGAACGAATGTAAAGATTGGTTGTTTATGGTTTTATAAACCGGCTAAGTAATGTAGTCCATAGAAAATATTTTGGCCTTCTCTTTACATTGATTCCGTCGTGTGTTAAAAAGTGACAAAAGATAAGACCATGGTTTATTTTATTTGGTAACGTAGTCTGTCAATTGTCTTGTCATTACAAGACGTCAAACAGATATATATTATTCGTATTTACTGTTGACTAAAATTATACATCGATTGATTTGGAATCGTTATTGATATACCTATTATGTAAAATAAGTTAAAATAAAAAGTAAAAACCGCAAACTTTACGGCGGAGGAAAAAATAAATTTTGTGCGATTGTTGTGCGACGAAGGCCCGTGCATTCTATCGAAAGTAACTTCTCACGATGCCACGAAGAATAAAGAGAAATAATTCTTTTGCACATCCTATATCGCTTAAAGAAGACGATTTCATCGAAATTTTGGAGCAGTTTGGTCGTGATCTTGTTATTCTAGTTCTCGCGTGTCGTTCATTATGAAAATCGACTTCTACAAATTCAAGGAAATTCAATAAATATTAAAACCCCTGCCATGGTGATTGTGATCTGACTATTTTAAGCTTTGAATTTTTAAAATCACTGTAATAAAAAATCTGCTAAAAAATATACCTCTTTTTATTGTAATACATCTAAGGCTAGATCTCTGACAATAGTTTATCAATAAAACTATATCAATAGTTACAAAATAAAACAAAACTACAAGACTAGACTAGTTAATCTACAAGACTAGATAAAACACCGACTTATGTGTTGCCTACGCTTACGCATTTCCTAATCGGGCTCATAAAGTTAAGAATATCCTAAGTGGACTTAGGAATGGCCTAAGGTTAGTGCAATAGTATTTTTTGCTAGGAGCAGCCTAAACAAGTTAGGAAAGAACTTAGGCGATCCTTAAGTTTAGTGCAAATGGGCAATAGAGGTTTTATCTGTATCTTTATTTGCATGTCCACCAAAGCTGTTCATCTTGAAGTAGCAAGTGACTTGTCATCGAAGGGTTTTTTAATGGTTTTTAGACGGTTTGTTGCTAGGAGAGGGCATTGTAGTGATTTATTTAGTGACAATGGCACTAATTTTGTAGGGGCATCGCGAGATTTACGAGAAATGTTGAATGAACAAAATAGTTTTAATAAGGAAGTATTCGATTGGCTAGCGATAAACGGTACTCAATGGCACTTCATACCACCTCGAGCACCAAATTTTGGGGGTTTGTGGGAAGCGGGAGTTAAATCCACTAAGAATCATTTGAATAAAGTTATAGGTAATTCCACTCTCACATTTGAAGAACTCACAACCATTTTAGCTCAAATTGAGGCGTGTTTGAACTCAAGGCCAATTAGTTGTGTGCGCGGAGACGAAGAGTTTGTTCCATTAACTCCAGGTCATTTTTTGATTGGCGAGCCGCTGTTATTGCCTCCTGAGTGTAAATATGAACAGTCTACTGTGAGCACTTTACGTAGATGGCAATTGTGTCAGCGGATGGTACAAGATTTTTGGAAACGATGGTCTCAAGAATATTTGTCTTCTCTCATGCACAGGTACAGATGGAATAGAATTAGTCCAGAACCTAAAGTAGGTGATATTGTTCTCATAAAGGAGGACGGTTTACCTCCTGCGAGATGGCTTATGGGTATTATTATTGAGAAACACACAGGAATGGACAAGGTTACGCGGGTAGTAACAGTAAAATGTAAAGATACTTGTTTAAAACGACTTGTTTCAAAAATTTGTGTTTTACCTACTACTGAATAATAATACGTTGGCCATTATGTGACTACCGATAGAACTGGTAAAATATCGAATTATTTATTGCGTTTTGATGTAGCAAATTGGAGATTCTCTATTTTGTTTACCTTAGTAGGTATTTAATATAATATTATTTATTTATCGGATAAAGAATTCTTTTTTTTTATTGCTATTGTTAGTACATACTTATTTGTTTCGAATTTTATAACATTCGTATAACGGTACATGAATGAATTCTTAATTTATTTAAGCTATCACTAGCACGTTAGGGGGAGGAGGAGCGATCATTCGCGATGAGATACAGTCCACTTGTAAATATTTATTTTAGTTATGGAAGACTACTTTTTTTTTTCTTTTGGGAAATTGTATTTTTCTTATCTATGAATATGTTTAAGGACTGTCGTCCTTAGGGGGCGGTATGTTTAAACCTAGCCTTTTTGTATTTATAAAAATATATTATGTGACATTTTTGAGATTTTGATGTTGTCAAATTAATTAGAAAATTATCAGAGAATAAAAATATGGTTTAAATATCAAAACATTGTAGTTTTTATAAATTGGATAGAATATCATCAAACAAAACGTTAGTGTTTTTCATGAGAATGAATTGGACTTCGGGACGTCGGGTGCAGGTTTCTTTCTAAATTCTTTTTTTATATAGGTACCTACTTAATATATTTCGTGTGTCAAATAAATAATTCTTTTTAAAAAACCAAAACCTGAACCACGCCGTAACAGCTCGAAAAATCGACGAAACGCTTCGAGGAAAAGTGGTCTGGAAATGCTCTTCGCTTCGCTTGGCTGGTCTTGGCAGGGGCTCTACCGTGCCCCCAGAAAAACATGTGGTATAACCGTACGTCTTACGGTACTCTTCTTGCGCGAGTCCGACTCGCACTTGGCCGGTTTTCGTACTGAATATCGTCTAGGATAGGAATAGGTACGGAAAGAGACCAATATCGGTCATACAAAGGAGGCGTTCAATTATTAGATTGACTACGTTCTACCTAAAACCCATTGTACCTACTTTAAAGCAGGAGTCGCATAAGGGTTCTGTGAGACGGTGTTTTATCCGGCTGTGCCGGCCCACTCGTGCCAAAGCATGGCTCTCCCAATCACCATCGTAAGCAAGTTATTGTTATTTACATAATTACATTGTACACATCGGGCAGGTACCCGCTTCCTGCGTGACTCGTGAGTTTTCGAAGTCACATTTTCGAACAGCTTCGTTTGGTCTCGTGTCGGTGTGCGGACCTTGTCCGGACCCTCGTCAACGGGTGTCAACGGCGTTGAGTTGTCACCCGTCTTTCGTCACCTACGTACTATAATACCTTTTAATATAAATTTTTAATTAGTACATGAACGCTAAGCGCCGCGCCGGACTAAGTCCCGCCCGAGGAGATTAAAAAGTTGCGCCACCACGGTGTCGAAGGTGGCGGCACGGGCATAGACGGGGATGGTCAAGAAAAAAATTTTACTAAAAGTACATTAAATAACCAGGGCCGTCCTTAACCTATTAGAGGCCCTGGGCACATTAGAACAATGGGCCCCTATTTTGTTTCTCTTTTAGCTGTTTAAGCTTCAGGGTGAAGGACTGTGTAATTCGGAAAAATACAAATATTAATTAGAATAAACTTTTTTTTTCGTTTTTACCTGTTTAAGCTTTGTAATTCGGAAAGACTGTGTAATTCGGAAAAACACTATATCTATAGTATAAAATCATATTATGCTGAGTCCGGCGTTCCGCAAGGTTCCCATTTAGGTCCTAAGTTGTTTTTACTATTTATTAATGATATAACATCACGAATCAAACACTGTCATATATCCCTGTACGCCGATGACCTCAAAATTTATAGACTTGTTAAAAATAATGCCGACGTGGCTCTTATTCAAAAGGATTTAAATGAAATCAAATTCTGGTGCGACTCTAATAACATGGTGCTCAACATTAGTAAATGCTTTCACATAAAATTTTCTCGAAAATTAAAACTGCTAGCTTCCAAGTATGAAATCGATGGCGCTGCTGTAGTGGAGGTTGACGAAATTAAAGATCTTGGAGTAATTGTTGATAACAAGTTAAAATTTATAAAACAGGTTGATTATATTGTGGCAAAAGCAGCTCGTATGCTAGGTTTTATTAAAAGAAATTCAACATGTTTTAAGCAACCTCAAACTAAAACCCTGTTATATAATGCTCTCGTTCGTAGCCACCTTGAATACGGTAGTATAGTCGGTTTAGTCGTTAAATGCCATATTCTGGAAATGACACACTAGTCTGAAAACGACAAATTCTATAAATGACAAAATCTGAAAACGCCACATTCTGCTAACGACTTATTCTGCAAAAGACAGATTCTGGAAACGACATAATCTGTTATTGACACATTCTACAAATGCCACATTATACTGAAACTTGAAATGAAATGAAGATGAATGAAACTTGTTAATTTAAACAATTATTATTTTTAGACATAAAATGAAAACCGAGTTCCAAAGTAAAAATGCACAATATATAAGGTTCGGTAAAATCAATTACGGATATTTTGGGAATTTGATCTACTGCTTATGTATAGACGATTAGGCAGAAAAATAATTGTCATACTTGAAATTTTTTTTTCACTTTCTATGGGCGAGTTTGCGTTTTGCGGAGAGTCACCCATACATTAGGTGATTTTTTTACTTTGAGTAAGACAATTATTTTTTTGCCTAAACGTCTTTATATAAGCAGTGGATCATGTGCCCGAAGTATCCGTAATTGATTTTCAGAGACCTTATATAAGTATGAAATAAAACTTATTTATTAAATAATTATCTTTTTAAATTCGGATAAAATTTTAACTATTTCTCTACTCATTGCTGTTACCGACTTCAAAATTAAGGAGAATGAGTAGAGAAATAGTTAAAATTTTATCCGAATTTAAAAGGGGAATTATTTAGAAAATAAGTTTTATTTCATACTTTTTTGTGTATTTTTATTTTGGAAGTCGGTTTTCATTTTTTGTCTAAAAATACTCGTAATAATTTTACCTTTAATAGTGCTATTTGTAAAATTATTATTAAAACATTTTAAGAACTTTTAAAATAAACGATCAAATGTATTATATTATATGTCCGTGGTGTATAATACATATATAAGAAGTACCTTTTATACCATCATAATGTGATGATGTATGTGTCATAATTGCAGTGATGGTGATGATTACTGTAATTGACATTGCTACATATACTTGTAGTTCTTTAAACAATGCCGAAATACCCAAACATGTATCTATAAGGAGTCAGGAGTTCTGTTCAGTACTTTTAGATCCAGGGTACCTATACCTTAGAGCAAAATCTCACTTTTTGGTAAGATATGCTTGGACTACTTCAGAAAAAGTGGAAATCACCATATGTGTCCATATAAATTTCGAAGAGTTCTCTCGAATCCTCATGGATCCCATCGCAACGCAACGCAACGCAAAAATAGAAGAAATTAATTACATACAGTTCGATAAAAAATATGCTAAGGTATTGAAGCAATTAAATAGACATATCAGTGTTGAACACGTTAAGAAAGCTATATACCCTACCTACAACTTCTTTAGATTGCCATTTTTTTATTAGTTAATGGTACTTTTATTAAAAAAACAAAATGTAGTTTAAATAAGCTTTTCCGAGTTTAGTATAAGTATTAAAAGTTTAGTTTAGTATTACATCCAGCGATAACTATTTTTAATATTATATTATATCTATGATTACATCACTGTTTTGTTATTTTAATATGTAAACATGGAGAGCCGCTTCGCTACGTCGAATGTAAGAGGAGGAATGGATGATAAGAATGAAAGTGGACGAAGTGAAACAAGTATGTAAGGATCGTAGCAGGTGGAAAGAAGTGGTCTCTGCCTACCCCTATGGGAAAGAGGCGTTCTTTGCCTACCCCTTCGGGAAAGAGGCGTGATTATATTATGTATGTATGTATGTATGTAAACATTTTTGACAATAAAAAAACGTAGGTCACGAACCTTTTCACGAACTGACTTATTATTTTAGCACAATATCAGCTTTTGAACCAAAGACTTGAACCCTTCATTTCAATTTTTAGGATAATGTGGCATTTGTAGAATGTGTCAATAATAGATTATGTCGTTTCCAGAATCTGTCTTTTGCAGAATATGTCGTTAGCAGAATGTGGCGTTTTCAGATTTTGTCATTTATAGAATTTGTCGTTTTCTGACTAGTGTGTCATTTCCAGAATATGGCATTTAACGACTAAACCGTATAGTCTGGAGTCCTTATTATGCAGTACATTCTCAGAGAATTGAAAACATACAGCGAGCTCTTACCAGATATTTAGCTTTTGGCACTAGCGGATTTTCACATAGGCAACCATACGCACAACGTTTGCGAAAATTCGGTATGGTCACCTTGCGGAACAGAAGAATATTATTGGATATGTGTTTTCTATATAAAATTATTCATGTTAATGTCATATGCAGTAGTCTGCTTAATCTAATAGCCTTAAACGTACCATATAAATATCCCAGAAATAAAATTATTAAGACTTTTTATATACCCCCGTGTAGAACCAATCTTGGGCTACAGTCTCCTATGACTAAAATTCTTATTCAATTTAACAAAATAAATAGTATTAAAGATCTCGATGTCTACCATGATAAATATATCTTTTATACCAATAAAATAATAGAGACATTTAAGTAAGTTAAGTTTAAACTTATATAAAAATATTGATATTTTATATAGATATTTTGTTTAGAATACCTATTATTATTAATGCTATGTACACCGTTATTGTCGTGTACATTAGAATTAGTACTGTTTATCATTTTAGTTTCAAGGATAAAAATGTATACGATGTGGTAGTTAGTACTTAATAAATAAATAAATAAATAAATAAAACTAAACGTCAGTACTACATTTTATAATATGTTCTTTTAGGCAAAAACGAGCGAGCGAAGCGAGCGAATTTTTCTATTTTACAGGTTCAAACGTTCAACTCGGTATATAAACTTCAGAAAAATACCATAAAATCAACCTGCTAAAACAGAACATCGGTAATAAATAGTTTAATAGCCTTTATGTTAACCGCGAGCGAGCAAATTCTTTTCCTATTTAATAAATTAAATCTGTTCAAACTTTAAACCCTAAAAGACTGTGGAAATAGGATCATTTCATAATAATATATTTACATTAGAATAATGGGCGCCCATTTTTTTTCGTTTTTACCTGTTTAAGCTCTAAAGCACAGTATTTCAGGGTTTCCCCTTAAACACTGAATAACGTTGAACTTCGGAAAAGTATCATAAAATGAACCGGCTAAAACAGAACATCGCTACTAAAGAGAGACGAGAGAACAAGATGGCAGTTAACGCAGAAAATATTCGACGATATTTGGAAACGATGGCGTACAGAATATTTAACTCAACTGTCTACCAGGAGCAAGTGGAAAGCAGCTAAACCTAACATCAAAATAAACGACGTCGTCATCATTCACGACGCTTGCCTACCACCGGGAAAATGGGCACTCGGGCGTGTAGTTGAATTACATCCTGGAGCTGACGGATTCATCAGGGTCGTAAGCGTGAAAACAAAGAGCGGCATAATAAAACGACCCATAGTTAAACTCTCTGTGCTACCAGTAAATAGCGAACATCAGCAAGATCAGCAAAACCAACCCAGGGCGTCGCCTAGAAACAGACTTCAGCGGGTTCCGAACAAAATATTCAACATACAATTTTTATCATTATTTACTTTACTTATTTTAATGTTTACGTCAGCGGTTAACGCGACTCAAAGCAATCCCTTTAATGTTACAAGAATAAGTGACGATAAACGCATATTCTTTAATAAACTGGGCACCATGCATTTTATAGAGAACAGATGGAAATTAATCGCCTACTACAATATGAAACCATATTGGAAAGGTTCTAAAACGCTCGATAATTACATCGATCATTTAGAAAATATGTGCGCCTCTAACAAACAATTATATAGCCACTGTAATATCGTATTACTTCAATTACATCACGGCTGCGACGAGCTAAAGTTCTATGACCGTATGTTGCTGAATCAACATTTTGACGCGCCGAGGCGTACGCGACGAGGACTCATCAATGGGATCGGTTACGTAGCGAATTCATTGTTTGGCGTCTTAGACGAGCGATTTGCACAACAGTATGAGCGAGATATTACTTTAGTTAGAAACAATCAAAAACATTTATTAGGGCTTTGGAAAAATCAAACATCAGTTATAGAAGCAGAAAATAGTTTACTGCAGAGAATAGAAGGAACAATGGAGAATCACCAGAAAATGTTTAATCAGCATCTAAACAATCTAGACATAGCAACATCTATTTTACGGACGGAAATAAGCGAAACACAAGCAGCCAACGATTTTATTTTAACAAGCATCATCGCTAATAACATACTCTCAAGTTTAAAAGGAATTCAAGACGCATTACTCGACACCATCACAAATATGAAACAATTTAACGTCCATCTTCTCAGCCCTTCCCAGCTACTGAGCGAGCTCAACACAATTAGCGGACAGCTACCCAAGGACTTAGCGTTACCAATCACCAACTTACAAGCCGAGCTATCGTCGATTTATAAAATAATGACAGTTAAAGTAAGAATGACACAGCAATATTTTATTTTTGAAATTGAAATTCCCCTCATCAATAAGGAAAGCTATGAAGTTTACACGATGTTTCCCCTGCCACAACTGATGGGTAATTCTATGGTCAGCGTAATACCTATAGCCAAGCACGTCGCCATGAATTTCAGAAAGGACACTTTCATACCAATATCTGACAGCGATTTTGATAAATGTTTTCTATACACATCAAGCAATGCGTATCTTTGTGCATTACAAACGCCCGTCTACCAAAGACAGTCGGACGACAACCTTTGTATCAAAGATAAACAAAGCCACGTGTGTAAGACGACACTTAGCGAGTGCGAGACGGCATGGACACCTATCAAAACAAATACATTCTTAATTAATTGTTGCGGTCATTGTACACTACGTTTCATATGCAAGGATCAGATTTCCAGCGAACAGGTGACTGGCGCCAACGTCATCACTTTGTGGGACGAATGTACGATTAAGAGCGCGACTTTTACTATTAATTTACACAAACAGCTTACTAATATACTAAAGAACGAGCCGGTTGTCTATGCACCAGAAATCGCACCCTTAAATCACTTCATCAACATATCGTTGCCCCCGATTACGCGCGAAGAAAGCGGGAGCTACAATCACTCCCTGCTTGCTCTCGGGGAGCGCATCAAGCAGATGAGAGCAGCTTCGGAGCAAATGGAGACGGAGTTGTCGTCACACGACATTCACCACTACGCCGCCATATACTGTTTAGCAGCAGTAGCTTTAGCAGCAGCTGTGGGCCTGTGGTGCGCCCATCGGCAGCGGTCAGCGGAGCCGGCGCCGGCGGTGCAAGCTGTGCCAGCCGCGCCGGCCGCACCATCTCCGGTCGAGCAGCGGTCAGCGGGGCCGGCGCTGGCGGCGCAAGCTGTGCCAGCCGCGCCGGCCGCACCATCTCCGGTCGAGCAGCGGTCAGCGGGGCCGGCGCTGGCGGTGCATGCTGCGCCAGCCGCGCCGGTCGTATCCTCTCCGGTTGCGCAACTGCGCACCAGCATTGACCCGAGTGTTAGTGTTTGTGCCAGTGTAAGTGATAAGTGGGTGAGTGATAGTGAAATAAACAAATCTGTATCAAAATATTGTGTTAAGTGTAATTCTAATGTGTCAGTGAACAAAAGCACATCTCCGAAACTAGAACGGTGTAGTTTTAAGAGCGATCAATAATTATACTATTGTCGGGCATCACCTGTAATAGCTTTAGTATATTATTGTTCCATCACCTTGTTATTAGGTTAGCTCATCTACCATCTCATCATCCAGCACCCACTGCTTCTGTCGCCCGGGAGCATGTACGGTGCAACAACCGTACAGAGCATCATCAGCATTTTTGTATATTTCACGCGCACGCTCATTTTAGATATATTTTAGTTATAAGTTCAGTTCACGCAAAACCGTCGCGCATTGCGGACTAGTGTAACTCAGTAGCATAATATAGCATTTTATCTTTTAGCATTATACATCTTAGCAGCAACATCTTAGTTTTATTCAGCATACAGCATCATCTATAGCAGCAGCATCTCAAGGTGTACGAACCGTACAAATATAATATGTTTTTTATGTTAAATGCGAGCGAGCGAAGCGAGCGAGCAAAATTTTTTCCTATTTAATAGGTTAAATCTGCTCAAATTTTAAACCCTAAAATAATGTGAAAATAGGATCATTTTGTAATTTAAATTAAAGTAAAATTAATGTAATTTCTGATGTTGCAAAATAGGTGACAAATAACTTATTATGTTAGGTTTGTCATATAATACCAAGGAATTTGTAAGTATTATATACAACTATAATACTTACAAATTCCTTGTATAATACCTATTTCACACTTTTTTTCGTAGTACAAATTACAACATTTTGTGATCAGTGACGTGCCCAAAATATTGTGTCGCATGCTATACGTTCCAGGATTCGATGGCACGCGTACCATATGTTCGCGATCCCTGTTTTAGGCTATTGATTTTTTCTAAAGTACGTTCGTAGTACTGTACCTACCTCAATATGATAGGATAAAATAGGAAAAATATGAAAACTTATAGAATAGAAAATTCTTTATTTGCAAACAAAAAAACACACACACACACACTTAACATCACATAGGAACTTACAAAAAGGCGGCCTTACAGACTACGTGTACAGCAGCGAGCAGCTTATATCTATACTAATATTATAAAGCTGAAGAGTTTGTTTGTTTGGTTGTTTGTTTGTTTGTTTGTTTAAACGCGCTAATCTCAGGAACTACTGGTTCGAACTGAAAAAATCTTTTTGTATTTGATAGTCCATTTATCGAGGAAGACTTTAGGCTATAATTATACGATCATGCTGCGACCAATAGGAGCGAAGAATCAGTGGAAAATGTGAAAAAACGGGTAAAATTATTCATCTTTGAGGGCTTCCGTTGTTTCTTTAAACGTGCTGATCTCAGGAACTACTAGATCGAATTGAAAAATTATTTTTGTATCCATCTATGGAGGAAGGCTATATAACATCATGCTAAGCTCAATACGAGCGGAGCACCAATCAAGAATGTTTCAAAATCGGGTTTTTTTCCCTTTTTAAGACCAGGTAGACCAAGCGAAATAGGCATTTAACGCTTCCAAGAGTTGCCCGCAATTGCCGCAAAGCGAGCCGCGCGCCTACGTCGCCGGCGTGAACTTACATGAACCCAAAGTGTTACAGTGTAGTCGTGTCGGGAGTAGGTCAATTTATTTTATTATTTGCATTGAAAAAGATAATAAAATTCATAGATAACTGTTTAAATGCAACACATAGCACACATAATTTGAATAGATATTATAGGTACCTAAGTAAAAAATGCTTAAATTTTATTCAATTACTAGCTTTTCCCCGCGACTTCGTCCGCGTGGAATAGTTACTTTAGGATATCGCTAATATTTACCCGCGACTTCATTTACGTAGAAGGAGAAGCGCTTTCACCTCACGACTACCCGCCCGCGCCGCGCGCCGTACTATAGCGCGCATGATTATTTTATTACTGCGATATCTTCTAAAATACTTATTGAAATCAAATGATGTAAACGGCAAATTTCTTCTAGATTAAATGCTTGTAATGAATAACGTATTTACTTGGATAAGGATTAATATAATCTTTATGAAAACACCTTCAGAAATAATGCTTACTTTTAGAACAAATTTGGTTAGTATAAAAAGGTTATAGTGAGCCAACCTTAAAAGACAGACATATACTGTCGCGGACTTTTTTTAGAACTTTTAAAGAGGAACAATTCTGCCATACATCATTTTAGCGAAACTTTAACCGTTTACGCAGCGTACGCAGCGAAAGCTCTCAAAAGGAAAAAAAAGACCCCCGATTTTGTAACATTCTTGAATGGTGCTCCGCTCGTATTGAGCTTAGCATGATGTTATATAGCCTAAAGCCTTCCTCGATAAGTGGACTATCCAACACAAAAAGAATTTTTCAATTCGTACCAGTAGTTCCTGAGATTAGCGCGTTCAAACAAACAAACAAACTCTTCAGCTTTATAATATTAAGTATAGATTTTGACAGTTTCTATGCAGTGTGTTCTGTTACAAGTTACAAGTATAAAAACACGCTGTGTTCGATGTGTGCATGAAGACGAGTACCTATCGTTAGCTCGTGTGGTCACTAAAGTACGTGTCGTTTCGTGAGATAAAAATACTGTATCAGGTACATAGGTGTTGACGATTTGATGGTACCTACTTAGGCAGACACTTGCAAAAAATGTATTCCTACTGCCGAGTCCGCACGTTTGCCACTTGCCGCAAAATCCAAACCTCCACAAACGTTTGACTTTTTGAAAATCCGGATTTTTGAATTTTTTCTCCCAAAAATCCGGATTATCCGGATAATTCAGATTTTTTAATTTTTTTTTAATTTGTTGCATATTTTATAAAACTTCAATGTTTATTTTACTACTATTTTGTAGCAAAAATTACACTCATTAGTAAAAAAAAAACAGTTACTTTTTTATAATTTAATTTAAATAAATTCTTATTTTAAGTTGTAAGTATTAGAATTACAATCTGAATCAATAAAAACATAATGAGATTATATCAAAATTATATACTTAATTATATTTATTTTTTCATTTTTATAAATATTTTTGATTACGTTTGAAATCCTAGAATGTTCAGTTTTATAGTTAGTATTTTATTTTGAATAAGGTATGTATATATTGTTATTTACTAAATGTTCCAGCAGTAAAGAATTATAAAAAAATGGAATAGCCTGTGATCTTTTTAACGCTTTTTTTACATAATTATCTACGCCACAGTTCACCACTACCGTTTTCGTAAAGTTCCATTTCTATGAGAAAGTACTAACGTAGGAAAATTATTACAGTTTAATAAAACGTAGGAAACTGAAAATCCTTTAAATTGAGATCCAGGGAGTGAAGACAAATCATTTGAAGTATGGGGCTGAACAAATAATTTTGTATGGACGAAATTGGACCACTTTTGAGTTATTGAAAGTAAAAACCACCCACCTATTTGGGTAATAATTAAACACGTAAATTGTGCTTTTAATTCCCTCGGTAACTAACAGAAGTACAATTAACAATTCTAAGCACAATTTAAAATCTGTAACTATTGTAAGATCTTTATTTTAACATTTTACTTACAAATAAACAGTAACATCTTACTCTTTATTGCACTTTGAAGTTTCCGCTATAAGATGAAAACTACATTACTTAAAAAAATAACAGTGGTTTACACAAATCGTTGATGCTATTTTTGGCACCTATATCTTATCTTTAAAATATTATCTAAAAAATAATTATTTCTACGCAAAAACAGGAGCGTTGATTTTCATTTAGTTTTGCTACTGACTCGTTGTTAGTTTAGGTTAGTTTAGTGCAATCAAATTAATTTTAATAATAAAAAAATATATATTACTTTCATTCATTCGGAAAAACTCTCTCTAATCTTAAACCAACCAGTCAGGTATTATCGACTCCAAAACTTCTTCCCAAACTTTTTAAGAATTTATTCTGATATCATAGAGATAAGATTTAGGTATTTGGACTTAGATATTTATTATTTAGAAGATAATTAAATATAGTTAAACCACTACATTTCTTTTTAAGCTGTCATATTAATTTGGCATTCTATGATTGTAGAAATTAAAATATCAATAATATGTTTTGACTTTCGTTAGTACGAATTCAATTAATAATAAATATAAATATACAAAGCTTTAATTGGGTTTGGATTTGCTTATTATACTTCTTACTACTTGTGCAATTAAAACTGAAACCATATTTAGTCCAGTAGGAATCGACGCATGAGTACCGAAAACTATTCCACCTCAATTTTTTTATGCGATCCTCTTCAAATTGCCCTCCTAATGATATAAATGCATGTTGCCATTGCGCAACCCGGTGCCATATTGTTTAAACCGAAATTGTTTAAACAATTGGAAGGAATTGTTATTTTTCAACCGGACAATTTTTTTTTATATTCTTTATTGAAATACCAATAAAAAAGGTCCTATGACTTTTAACGATAAGGTTAATATTTTTAAAGATATGAATTTTTAAAGGTTCGAAAAATCTCAAATTTGGGTACTTTCGACCCATGAAAAATATATTAAAAAAAACATAATGTCTAAGTAATATATTTTTTTAAATTCTCTATACAATTGTTAATAATATTGTTAAAAGAGATTTAAAAAAAATTCATTGTTTATATCTTTTTTTTTATTGTTAATTCCGCGCGCTCACAAGTATGCGTCGCTTACCTTTAAGTACAGTATATTTTTTTAAATTCTCTATTCAATTGTTAATAATATTGTTAAAAGAGATTTAAAAACATTTAATTGTTTATATCTTTTTTTTAATTGTTAATTCCGCACGCTCACAAGTATCATGCGTCGCTTACCTTTAAGTACAGTTATATATGTATCAGGCTTCGGATTTTTCACTACATCGTCTTCAGTTTCACAAATACATGGTAAGGTATCATCAGAATATAATAATTATATTTTTAGTTTTTATGATTTTTCGTTACAATAAATGTGAGTGTCATGTCGTTTTTAGTTGTTCCCAAAAAAAGAAAATATTCTGATGATACCTTAACATGCATTTTTTGTGAAACTGAAGACGATGTAGTGAAAAATCCGAAGCCTGATACATATACATATATAACTGTACTTAAAGGTAAGCGACGCATGATACTTGTGAGCGTGCGGAATTAACAATTAAAAAAAAGATATAAACAATTAAATGTTTTTAAATCTCTTTTAACAATATTATTAACAATTGTATAGAGAATTTAAAAAAATATATTACTTAGACATTATGTTTTTTTTTAATATATTTTTCATGGGTAGAAAGTACCCAAATTTGAGATTTTTCGAACCTTTAAAAATTCATATCTTTAAAAATATTAACCTTATCGTTAAAAGTCATAGGACCTTTTTTATTGGTATTTCAATAAAGAATATAAAAAAAATTGTCCGGTTAAAAATTAACAATTCCTTGCAATTGTTTAAACAATTTCGGTTTAAACAATATGGCACCGGGTTGCGCAATGGCAACATACATTTATATCATTAGGAGGGCAATTTGAAGAGGATCGCATAAAAAAATTGAGGTGGAATAGTTTTCGGTACTCATGCGCTGATTCCTACTGGACTAATTCAGTGTTTTTATAAATTGGATCACCTATTACTGAACTGTACTACTACTAAAAAATATAAAATGGTAAGTATCTTAGAAACAGTCCATACATATACATATATAGCGACCATAATATTTTAGCAGATCTTCATCCCTCGCATCTCCATTTAATGGATTGACTATGTTCTACCAAATAACTTGAATAAATGGAAAAATGTGTCAACAATTTCAACAGGACAAAAAAATAATAATATCAAATTATCCAAAGGCATGGATTTAAACTCACGACAAAACAATTAAATTTTGGATGTGAAAATACCGAATATTGAATACTAAATTACCATGTTGGCTAAAGAATGTAAGGAATAAAAATTTACAAATCTGGTGACTAAGTAATACGACTGAATATTCCAAACTGGCAGACATATATTATATTAGCGAACAAATAACCATCTTGGCGACAATTTGTGAGTACACATTTAATTTAAGAATAGGCACATATATTTTCCCTAATGTAGGTAACTCAGAAAACATACAAGCAGCAAAACCAGCGCACATAAAAAAAAAACATAAAGAAGCGTACAAAATTCCCAATTTTTAATTTTCCTCGATTTTAGGGGGGTGTAGATATTGTGTAAATTGATTTTAAAATTTAAAAATAACGGATATTCATTTTTCGCAAAATTAACATAGGTGTCATTACCAGGTTTTTGGGGGTGCTGGATACGAAAATGGCATTCATTTTGAAATTCCAATATGGCGGACATACTTAATTTTATAAAAATAATATGGTTGTCCTTTTGTTGGTTTCTGGGGGTGCTGATTACAAAAAAGTCATCCATTTTAAATTTCCTTAGTAACCCCGCAACCTCATATTTTCTTCATGATGGAAGAAAAAGAAATTTGAAAATCCTGAATTTTCCAAGATTTCTATAGCTTTATACACTGTTTGTGTCAAAGTAGAACATTGCCATATTTTTTTTTCTATAATCGCTTCTATTTTAGAAATGGAAAAATAATACTATTACTGGAAAAATAATAAAAATTTCCTCCCCCTTAACCCGGAAATCGCATATTTTTTTCATGAATGCCAAAAAAAGAAATTTGAAAATCCTGAATTTCGAAAAGTTTCTATAGCTTACATAGCTGGTACCTCTACAAACTACATGTTAATTTTACGAAGATTGGATAGTCTCCATTTTGGAAAATGAAATTGGAAGACAATTTTATAATCAGCATATGAAACATGGAAAAAGACATCCATTTTTAATAAAAAAAAAATATACGCCATTTTGGAATTTTAAAACGGATTTTATTTTCATATTATTCTGCACCTCCAAAAACCTTGAAAACGATACCCATACCAAAGAAAAAAAAACCTCCAATAGTATCCAAAACTGGGATTTTCCGTAGCTTGCAAATTGAATTTTTAGCAGCTATTAATTTATCAATCAAATCTTTATTAGCTACTTATATGGTATAACTCATCGGTGCTAATTGGATTACATTTCGCTACTTTTTATCTGCCGATTTTTGTATTTTTTGTCACTTGAGTGATTTCACCAGTTTGGTAATTTAGTCGCCAACATATTAATTCACTGCCAAATTCAGCAATACAGTATGCTCACGTACAGTCACCAACTTTTTTTTTGTTCACTCGATTAATTATATCCCTTATTCAAATATTGTACGTCTAGAGTACATACTAATTACAATTAAAATATGTAATTTTCATAGTAGTAACCAAGATTCGAAAAACTCGAAAAATCCGGATTTTTAAATGAAAATCCGGATTTTTCGAATTTTTCGAATTTCGAAGTATCCGGATTGCAACCCCTACTTGCGAGTGACTTGGTGTGTTCTGCAAAGGCAAGCATGACGGATGTTGAGCACGTATCCTTATATTTTATTGTAAATAGAACAGCCTCCGTGGTCTAGTGGTTAGAGGTTGGCTATCGACTCGGAGGTCGTAGGTTCTAATTTCGATTCCCGCACTGGAACAACAAAAATTGTTGTTTCCAAGTTTGGTTAGGACAATGCAGGCTGATCACCTGATTGTCTGACAAGAAAGATGATCCATGCGTCGGATGGGCAGGTAAAAAGTCGGACCTGCGCCTCATCTCTCGTCAGTCGTGTCGGTTATCCGTCCCCCTGGATTACGAGAGTAAAAAAAAAGAGTGCCTTTGTGTACTGCGCACACACTTGGGCACTATAAAAATACTCCTGTGTAACTGGCTAGGCTACAATAAAACCAGCCACCGTCACCGAAATCGGCGTGGGGAGTTATTTATTATTATTATTGTAAAAACAGAAATCGAAATAAAAAGAAACGAAAAGTACGGCAAAGAAGATGGTAGATGTTACAAATTCATAAAAACTGTTTACTGGCTTATTCAATAATGTACTAAGGCTACTCCACGCATCAGCTACTTTTTTCTCATAATACACAACACAATAATATATCTATGGACGCTTCACACCAAGTCAATCTGGTCCCGTGGTAAGTTCTCGAAGAACTTGTGTTACGGGTACCAGACAACAGAAATATATTTAATAATTTTTATATTATACACATATTTAAGATTTTTATTGTATTATACACATATTTAATACACATTCATAACCCAGGAACACAGAAATTTTTTTGTTCCTTCAGCGGGATTCGAACCCGCGACCCCCGGCTTGAGCACCAACACGCTCAACCACTGAGCCACAGTGGTCGTCTCATCTGGCAAAAGCAACGACGACGTGGCGACGATAATGTTATTGTGTATGGTTATATGTATAACTAGCCGATGCCCGCAACTTCGTTTGCGCCTAACTGACGGAAGCGGAACCCTATTTTTTTAATGGAACCCTAAAATAAAAGTAGCCTATATTAGACCTTATGACATCAGCTATCAGCCAGTGAAAGTCCCGCGAAAATCGGTCCAGCCGTTTCAGAGATTAGCCGGAACAAACAGACAGACAGACCGACAGACAGACAGACAGACAGACGGACAGACATTTTTAAAAATTGGTATTTTATTGTAAGTACCGAATATACTTTCAGATGCATTATGTGAATAGCTGTTAAGTAATTTGAAGTTAAAAACAGACACTCCATTTTTATTTATCTGTATATAGATTTAGTTCAAAAATAAAAAGAAGCATAAAAAAATACAAAACAAACTTTCCTATAGATTTTTATTGTATTATATGTCCATGACCCGGGAACACAGGAAACTTTTTGTTCCTTCGGCGGGATTCAAACCCGCGACCCCCGGCTTGAGCACGCTCAATCACTGAGCCACAGAGGTCGTCTCATCTGGCAAAAGAAACGACGCGGCGACGATAAAATGTAACATGTTATTGTGTATGGTTATATGTATAACTAGCTGATGCCCGCAACTTCGTTTGCGCAGATCTAACGAAAGCGGAACCCTATTTTTTTAAACGGAACCCTAAAATAAAAGTAGCCTATGTTAGACCTTATAATATCAGTTATCTGCTAGTGAAAGTCCCGTGAAAATCGGTCCAGCCGTTTCAGAGATTAGCCGGAACAAACAGACAGACAGACAGACAGACGGACAGACAAAAATTTTAAAAATTGGTATTTTATTATAAGTTATAAGTACCGAATATACTTTTAGATTCCTTATATGAAAAGCTGTTAATTTGAAGTTACAAACAGACACTTCAATTTTTTTTATCTGTATAGAATTAGTTCAAAAATAAAAAGAAACATAAAAAAATACAAAACAAACTGACTTTCCTTTAGATTTTTATTGTATTATACATATCCATGACCCGGGAACATAGGAAACTTTTTGTTCCTTCGGCGGGATTCAAACCCGCTACCCCCGGCTTGAGCACCAACACGCTCAATCACTGAGCCACAGAGGTCGTCTCATCTGGCAAAAGCAATGACGCGGCGACGATAAAATATAACATGTTATTGTGTATGATATGTATAATTTAGTTCAAAAATAAAAAAAACAAAACAAACTGACTTTCCTACACTGCGTTAGAAACGAAAGAATTGTTCGATAAATACGCGGGTAAGCCGTGCGCTAGCAAAACTGACATAGGTCTGTCCTCGTCAACGCCTAGCGGGCGACTGTGGGGCGACTCAAGCGGCTTACGCACGCTGCATTTCAATAATTATTTAATGTTAAAATAATTAAACCAACATGCAAAATGTAACCACAAATTATTCTTCTTTAAGTTATTAGCTTTTCGTAGATATGATTTTTGAAAGTAAAACTATCATGAACTTCATGAACAAAAAGAAAAATATTCAAATTTAGCCTCCTCTTCGGAATTATTTTTGATCGAGTGAAGTTTTCAATATTATGTTTTGAACCACAAATTGTAAAAGAACATTAAGTAAACAACAATGTGTAATTTTTTTGGCTTTTTAAAGTTACTACTTGTTTGATTATTATCGATTCAAAGTCATGTAAAATTGGGTCTACACGGCCTTAAGAGCTTTCACTGCGTACGCTGTGGAAACGGTTAAAGTTTCTCTTCAGTATGACAGAATTGTTTCCCTTTAAAAGTTCTAAAAAAGTCCGCAGGGGTAAAAACTAGCGAAAATAGTCTAACGTAATAAATGAATGGCGCCTAATTTTGAAGTCGCAGTCGCTAGTCGTTACCAGCCAACTGAAACGTGTGTTCTATAAAATATTGTTTTATCGGAATACCAGTGGCGGCGCTACTCGATAGGCGTCGCGCCTCGGCGATGTCTGCGATCACCGACGGTCTCGCACCTCGCAAAAAAGTTTTACAAGTTACATATTTATTTTCGTTTCGCTATTCATTCAATCCTGACTTAGATAGCCGACCCAGAACAATCGGGGTAAAAAGCTAAGCAGATGATAATGACTTTTATTATTTTCGAACACGTGCGTGATGGGAGTGAGTTCTTGAGTTACTACTCAAGTACTCACTCCCATCTTCACTTTACGGGTATCCAGAATCAATCCAATGCATTTTAGAAAATAATTTAGTAGAACTATCTAGGTATATCCAAATGTTTACATAACAATAATTAGAATCATGCTAACAGTTCCGGTCAGTACAGCTTCCACTGAGAGAAGCTTCTCAAAGTTGAAATTGATAAAGACCTATTTGAGAACTATGATGAGCCAAGACTATCATCATAATATGTATCAGTTCTGTCAATCGAAGATGAAAAAGCAGCTAGTCTTAAGGCCCCCACAGACGAGAGGCCGATCGTTTCAGCTGGAACTGACGTCAGTTCGGCCTGAACGGATTCGAGCACACACACGGAAAAAATCGCATCCAATCCAATTTACGTCAGTTCGGCCTGATCTGATTCGTGCCCACACACGGAACAGTCGCATCAGTCCATTCTGGTTTGCCGCGCGCTACGGTCGTGTTTATCAATTTTGTATTTAAACACCGCGAAAACTCATACAACGCTTGTACAAGATACACGCCCGCACGGCAGCGGGTCGGGCAAGAACTGAAGCGATTTGTCCACACACGGTCAGGACAGGCCGCGCGTTCAGGCCGATCGGTCAGGCCAGAATTAATGTTGCCAACTTAGTTATTTTACAAAATTTTACTAAACTGAGTATTTTATTCCCTCCTTGGTAGAAATTTAGTTATTAGTAGTGTTTAAGTAGGAAAGAGCCAGACAGTAATGATATGCAAAATAGCTACTAAATACGTAATATTTCCTAGTATATTTTAATTTAATGGTAAAATTTATAATCAAATTCAATTAATGAAAAAAATTTAATATAATAAAACCTAAAATGCAGTGGTTTTTGGGGGGCTTCAGGAATTCCTAAGTTAAGTAGCCTCTTTAGTAGTTTTTTAGTAGTTTTAGTAGAAATCGATACGAGTTTAGTAGTTTCACAAAAAAAGAGCTGGCAACACTGGAACGAATCGCTTCAGTCCGTACGGCCGCCTGATGCGATCTCGAAATTGCACACACACTATACGATTTTGCATCCGTTCAGGCCGAACTGAAGGTAGACCGGACCATGTATGGGGCCCCTTAGCTACGATACTATCCTGAAAAAATTCAGTGTGGCTAAAAATCGAAAGGTTCGACTATTTTACTTTCTATGTGTAATATTTTTTTTGTCATCATTTGATTATCAACAATAAAACTCGTAAAATAGACCTCCGGCCTCGCGAACTTGATGTCGCCGACGTCTACATGTGATCTAGCGCCTATCTAGCGGGATACTCTTTGGGCTAGTATCCACTTCAAAATTATGAAGATTGTGTAGCTAAAAACCGAAGGTAATGTATAGGTAACCCATCTGGCCGGCAACACACCTGCAGCTCTTCTGATGTTGCGAGTGTCCATGGGCGACGGTAGTTGCTTTCCATCAGGTGACCCGTTTGCTCGTTTGCCCCCTTATTTTATAAAAAAAAAAAATCTTTAAAAATAAAAAAGATGTGTGGCACTCGGGGATTGCCGCGGTAAAGCTATTGCATAAAATATAAATACAATAATAGTATAGCATTTTTTCCATTCCGTTGTACTTTAAAATAAAATACATATTATTTAAAAGTACAACGCCATCTACCAATCAAGTACTTCATTATCTTCAGCAATGTGTAGGGAACATACACACGTCGTAGTTTAAGTTTGAACACATAGATCGCGAAACCATTGTAATAGTGAGGTATGTTCATAGGTATGTAAAATCACTTGAGAATTCGTTACAGTAAAGCTTTTATATATACAAATACACTAGTTTTTGTTTTATTTAAAAATACCTAGTAGTTTAAATTCTACAATCATTCAAAGTTCGCGTAAATTTGTTGCCCCGCTAGAAGTCGTTGAACAGCCGATGACGTCATTTTTTAACGCTCCGT
Organism: Glaucopsyche alexis; assembly: GCA_905404095.1. Taxonomy (NCBI): domain Eukaryota; kingdom Metazoa; phylum Arthropoda; class Insecta; order Lepidoptera; family Lycaenidae; genus Glaucopsyche; species Glaucopsyche alexis. The sequence goes on from FR990047.1 coordinate 31,111,575, forward strand.
GCCATCCCCGCTCGGCTGTAGCAGTGTATAGGTCCCGCGCAGTGTTTACTATTCTTTCTTCACGTAAACAATATCCTACAATATTTAATAGAACTCACGTTCATATTTGCTGGTACCGACTTCAAAATTAAAAAGATTGAGTAGAGAAATAGTTTAAATTTTAGCCGAAATTAAAGGGAGAATTATTTAGAGAATAAGTTTTATTGCATCCTTTTTTGTGTATTTTTACTTTGGAAGTCGGTTTAATTTTTTGTTCAAAAATAATAATTATACCCTTTTTAGTGATATTTGTTAATTTATTCTTAACTAGCTGTTGCCCGCGGCTCCGTCCGCGTAAATATAGTGTCTCTCGGAAAGAATGTATTTTTTCGGGATAAAAAGTACTAGGTACCTATGTTTTATTCCAGAGCCTAAACTACTACCATACCAAATTTCATCAAAATCCAATCAGTAGTTTTTGCGTGAAGGGGTAACAAACATCCATCCATACATCCTCACAGACTTTCACATTTATAATATTAGTAGGATACATCTTAAGAACGTTTAAAATAAACGATCGAATGTATAATTGAAGACGCACCTAGCTTCCATTAGGTATTGTAAATAAGATGATGATGATGATTACTGTAAGTAGATCAGTTCACCACTTTGATGTCAAAAGGACCAATTTCGGACCTATACATCACTGAACATTTTTTGAAAATCGGTCTACAGACGGCGGAGTAATCGTTGAACATACAAAAATTAAAGTAATTTATTTCATTTATTTAATTTAATTGTTCGTCGCAATCTGTTTGACATGTTTGTATGTATAACAGATTGCGACGGTTCTTCTCGCCGGGCTAGTTTCCGAACCGGTGGTAGGCATCATGTAGGACAATTCTATAAGTTTTAAACACTTACGGATTTTGTCGCGGTGCACTTTTCTTTTGCCCGACGTTTCGGCTACTTTCCAGCAGCCGTGGTCACGGGAGGACTGAGGTGTCAGTTGTCCTATTTGTTGAAGTTGTTCAAACTACCCGAAGATTCTTCAATTATTATTTGTGTTCCGATCCACGCAAAACGTACTCACAGTATCTTGAAGCCGCGGTGTTTTTGACCTGAATTTTATTTTATTTATCACTGGATCCCAACTAGATGGCAGCACCCAGCCATCTTCTCGGTTAAAATTAGGGTACTTTTTAATTTCTATAGCCTCGCGTATCATTCTAGGGCGATAACGTTGTTCCTTTGCCAGTACTTGTGGCTTATCAAATCTTATGTAATGGCGAGGTTGATCCAGTGTGTGTTCACAAATTGCAGATTTGTTGTTGCGGCGGTGTTTAACATCTGCGATATGTTCCTTAACGCGGGTTTTAATTGATCTTTTTGTTTGCCCTATATAGGATAGACCACAGTCACAGTCGAGCTTGTAGACTCCTGCATCTTGAAGAGGAATATTGCATTTCACTGGTGGTAAAAATTGACTTATCTTTTTGGGCGGCTTGAAATATGTTTTTATAGAAGCTTTCCTTAGAATATAGCCTACTTTATCAGTGACTCCTTTCATGTATGGCAGAACTGCAGGTATTCGTTCAACAGTGGCTGGTTTCACTCGGTCATTGTGATGCAGGCGTGGGACTCGAAGCTTATTGTCACGTAGAACTTGTGTGACATGATGAAGCTCGGTATCCAAATGCTGCTGATCACAGATTCCTCGTGCTCTTTGAAATAAAGTTTTGCCAACGGTAGATAACTGTGAAGGATGGTGGTGGGACTCACCATTTAAATATCTATTAGTGTGTGTAGGTTTGCGATACACAGTATGACCTAAGGTGCCATTGGGATTCCTTATTACCAACACATCCAAGAAGGCTAAAGAGTTATTGGTCTCTAACTCCATAGTGAATTGTATTTTGGGGTTGAGACTGTTTAGGTGATTTAGGAATATGGTTACTTTGTCTGATGGTAATATTGTGAAAGTATCATCCACATACCGCTTGTAGAACCTGGGTTTTATAGGTGAGGTCTCAAGAGCAGTCTCCTCGAAGTCTTCCATGAATATATCGGCAACAACAGGAGAAACTGGGGAGCCCATCGCTACACCGGCTAGACGGTGTAGCGATGGGCTCCCCAGTTTCTCCTGTTGTTGCCGATATATTCATGGAAGACTTCGAGGAGACTGCTCTTGAGACCTCACCTATAAAACCCAGGTTCTACAAGCGGTATGTGGATGATACTTTCACAATATTACCATCAGACAAAGTAACCATATTCCTAAATCACCTAAACAGTCTCAACCCCAAAATACAATTCACTATGGAGTTAGAGACCAATAACTCTTTAGCCTTCTTGGATGTGTTGGTAATAAGGAATCCCAATGGCACCTTAGGTCATACTGTGTATCGCAAACCTACACACACTAATAGATATTTAAATGGTGAGTCCCACCACCATCCTTCACAGTTATCTACCGTTGGCAAAACTTTATTTCAAAGAGCACGAGGAATCTGTGATCAGCAGCATTTGGATACCGAGCTTCATCATGTCACACAAGTTCTACGTGACAATAAGCTTCGAGTCCCACGCCTGCATCACAATGACCGAGTGAAACCAGCCACTGTTGAACGAATACCTGCAGTTCTGCCATACATGAAAGGAGTCACTGATAAAGTAGGCTATATTCTAAGGAAAGCTTCTATAAAAACATATTTCAAGCCGCCCAAAAAGATAAGTCAATTTTTACCACCAGTGAAATGCAATATTCCTCTTCAAGATGCAGGAGTCTACAAGCTCGACTGTGACTGTGGTCTATCCTATATAGGGCAAACAAAAAGATCAATTAAAACCCGCGTTAAGGAACATATCGCAGATGTTAAACACCGCCGCAACAACAAATCTGCAATTTGTGAACACACACTGGATCAACCTCGCCATTACATAAGATTTGATAAGCCACAAGTACTGGCAAAGGAACAACGTTATCGCCCTAGAATGATACGCGAGGCTATAGAAATTAAAAAGTACCCTAATTTTAACCGAGAAGATGGCTGGGTGCTGCCATCTAGTTGGGATCCAGTGATAAATAAAATAAAATTCAGGTCAAAAACACCGCGGCTTCAAGATACTGTGAGTACGTTTTGCGTGGATCGGAACACAAATAATAATTGAAGAATCTTCGGGTAGTTTGAACAACTTCAACAAATAGGACAACTGACACCTCAGTCCTCCCGTGACCACGGCTGCTGGAAAGTAGCCGAAACGTCGGGCAAAAGAAAAGTGCACCGCGACAAAATCCGTAAGTGTTTAAAACAATGAACAATATTCGCGTAAACTTAAGAAATCAATTCTATAAGTGTTATTTCATAACCTATATGGAAATAAAAATTTTGAGTTTGAGTTTATAATCTTTATTTACTCAAACTCAACAATCATAGTTATTGCTTACCCCTGATTTTGCAAGCCGAAACGAGATGGTCCCTGATTGTTTTGCCAGTACTATAACGCGCCGCGCCGTACAATGCATATTATATAGTGCAGCCTACTTGGGTAGATTTCCTAATAAGCAGTACGGTGTACGGTGTAACTGTTTAGTCCTAAAAAGAAAATACATAATATAATACTGTGTTAATTTATTGGAGATGACAAGTGAATTGAATTAATGAAAAACAATTAATTATTATATTATGTTAAATTATTATTATACTTATTACATTATGTCAATTTTGAATATCATATCAGGTATAATTTTCTTCTGGAAATTATAAATTGATTTATAGTAAACTTTACTGCAACGTTACATAAATACTATACTATACATTTATATAGAAACTTATACATACCAACCATAAAGCTGCAATGCTCCTACACCTCTCCCTTTCATATATAGATACCTAATTTACTTCTCTCATCGATTATTATTCGCGTCGATTATATTAGTAGCGTGAGATCTGCTCTGCGCGGGGTCTACGCGCGGTGTGTGGGTACGGAACCTAAAAATCTTTCGGTAATAAAAAATAGCTCTATCGATTCCAAGATAATATTATTTATTAATAATAATGTCCTCTTCAAAGTCAGTTAAACCACAGAATAAATATTATTACAAGTAGTTAAACCTAGTGTAATTACCTATGTATAAACACAGCGAAATAAAGTTTCTGATACCAAAGGTTTTGAACCTCTGACATGATTCTATGTTTGTCTATATTTATACAACAAGTAAATGAAAATTACAAAATATTATAATAATATATCTATGTCTACATAAAAGTACACTATACTGACGTCAAAATGATCTTCACAATAATAAACCATTCTTTTTTCACTAATGGGAACCTCTTCATGGCATTTAGGTAACCATTTTCGTATTTTTAAGTCCGTTGGAACTAGGAAAAATAATTTTTCCGGCGTCTTGGTAGTAGTACTTGGACATTTTGGCACAACACAGGATTTCCGAGAATTAGGATTGGACATATCCAATGATTTTTAGGGAAACGTAAGGCCAGCGGTACGGAAGAGCTCGAACGGACTAAGTGTTACAATATGACGTCACGCGACAGGAGCGTGGCCCAGCGGTCGCGAGCTCACTTTAAATTCCATAACTTGGAAATTAATTGACGTATCAAAATAATTCTTTCACATGTATTTTTTATTTTTGACCGAGAATACATTAAGGCCACGAAGACCAAGCGAAATAGGCATTTAACGCTTCCAAGAGTTGCCCGCAATTGCCGCAAAGCGAGCCGCGCGCCTACGTCGCCGGCGTGAACTTACATGAACCCAAAGTGTTACAGTGTAGACGTGTCGGCAGTAGGTCATCTTATTTTATTATTTGTATTGAAAAAGATAATAAAATCCATAGATAACTGTTTTAATGCAACACATAGCACACATAATTTGAATAGATATTATAGGTAGGTACCTACCTAAGTAAAAAATGATTAAATTATATTCAATTATTTTGACAGTTTCTATGCAGTGTGTTCTGTTACAAGTATAAAAACACGCTGTGTTCGATGTGTGCATGGAGACGAGTACCTATCGTTAGCTCGTGTGGTCACTAAAGTACGGGTCGTTTCGTGAGATAATAATACTGTATCAGGTAGGCGCTGACGATTTGATGGTAACTACTTAGGCAGGCACTTGCAAAAAATGTATTCCTACTGCCGAGTCCGCACGTTTGCCACTTGCCGCAAAATCCAAACCTCCACAAACGTTTGACTTTTTGAAAATCCAGATTTCCGAATTTTTTCTCCCAAAAATCCGGATTATCTGGATAATACAGATTTTTTCATTTTTTTTAAATTTGTTGCATATTTTATAAAACTTTAATGTTTATTTTACTACTATGTTGTAACAAAACTTACACTCATTAGTAAAAAAAAAGAGTTACTTTTTATAATTTAATTTAAATAAATTCTGATTTTAAGTTGTAAGTATTAGAATTACAATCTGAATAAATAAAAACATAATGAGATTATATCAAAATTATATACTTAATTATATTAATTTTTTTTATTTTTAGAAATATTTTTGATTACGTTTCAAATCCTACAATGTTCAGTTTTATAGTTAGTATTTTATTTTAAATAAGGTATGTATATATTGTTATTTACTAAATGTTCCAGCAGAAAGAATTATAAAAAATTGGAATAGCCTGTGATCTTTTTAACGCTTTTTTTTACATATTCACCACTACCGTTTTCGTAAAGTTCCATTTCTATGTGAAAGTACTAACGTAGGAAAATTAATACAGTTTAATAAAACGTAGGAAACTGAAAATCCTTTAAATCGAGATCCGGGGAGTGAAGACAAATCATTTGAAGCATGGGGCTGAACAAATAATTTTGTATGGACGAAATTGGACCACTTTTGAGTTATTGAAAGTAAAAATCACCCACCTGTTTGGGTAATAATTAAACACGTAAATGGTGCTTTTAATTCCCTCGGTAACTAACAGAAGTACAATAAGCAATTCTAAGCACAATTTAAAACCTATAACTGTTGTAAGATCTTTATTTTAACATTTTACTTACAAATAAACAGTAACATCTTACTCTTCATTGCACTTTGAAGTTTCCGCTATAAGATGAAAACTACATTACTTAAAAAAATAACAGTGGTTTACACAAATCGTTGGTGCTATTTTTGACACCTATATCTTATCTTTAAAATATTATCTAAAAATAATTATTTCTACGCAAAAACAGGAGCGTTGATTTTCATTTAGTTTTGCTACTGACTCGTTCGGCAAAACTCTTAAACCAACCAGTCAGGTATTATCGGTATAGTCAGGTATAATCTTAAACCAACCAGTCAGGTATTATCGACTCCAAAACTTCTTCCTGATATCATAGAGATAATATTTAGGTATTTGGACTTAGATATTCATTATTTAGAAGATAATTAAATATAGTTAAACCACTACATTTCTTTTTAAGCTGTCATATTAATTTGACATTCTATGATTGTAGAAATTAAAATTGCAATAATATGTTTCGACTTTCGTTAGTAAGAATTCAATAAATATAAAAATACAAAGCTTTAATTGGGTTTGGATTTGCTTATTATACTTCTTACTACTTGTGCAATTGAAACTGAAACCATATTCAGTGTTTTTATAAATTGGATCACCTATTAATGAACTGTACTACTACTGAAAAAATATAAAATTGTAAGTATCTTAGAAACAGTCCATACATCTATACTAATATTATAAAGAGGAAAACTTTGTATGTTTGTTTGTTTGTAATGAATAGGCTCAAAAAGTACTGGACCGATTTCAAAAATTCTTTCACCATTCGAAAGCTACATTATCCACGAGTAACATAGGCTAAATTTTATTTTGGAAAAAAATAGGGTTCCGTATATAGATATTTGGGTTTTTCGGACACAAGGTGTAAAAAATCAACCAGAAAAGTTACTTATTTTGCGTACGCTGCCTAAACTATAAAAGATAGAACCATAAAATGTTCTAATTAATTGTAGATCTTATAAGTATCTACAAAAAAGTTCGCGACACACTATACCTATCTATGTCGAGTGAGGCACAACAACCATTTTTTTATTTAGAAATCTTGAATTTTTTTTGGACTACATTTAAACGCGTTTATTTTACTCATGCTATTAATCCTTATCAAAATAAATTATTTCATCACTAAGTACAGTTTATGTAGATAATATTTGGTCTTTTAATGATTAAAATGAATGTTTGGTTTTGAAGGTATGGCGAAATTAAAATATTACGATTTCTGCTGCACGGCCCGTTGCGAAGTGGGCGTCGCGTCGTCGCCAAGGCGTGCGAGTTTAGATCTATGAGTAAATTTGTTTTGTGTTCGTTGTAACTATGATGGATAGATACTTGAGTAACTATTTATTTAGTGATTGTTGTATTGTTAGTTCTGAAAAGTGTAGGTATTTCATACGATAAAAGTATACCCACTTACTTATTTCATTAAGTATTAGCATAGTAGGTACCTATATTAATTTGTTTCTGTTTGTTTTGACTAAATTTCACCCGTTTTGTTAGAGGTTTAAAGACATTCTGTTATCTGTAGTATTAGTATCAGTATTGTACCCGTGCGAAGCCGGGGCGGGTCGCTAGTATACATATATAGCGGCCATAATATTTTAACAGATCTTCATCCCTCGCATTTCCATTTAATGGATTGACTATGTTCTACCAAATAACTTGAATAAATGGAAAAATGTGTCAACAATTTCAACAGGACAACAAATAATATCAAATTATCCAAAGGCATGTATTTAAACTCACGACAAAACATATTTATTTCTTATGTTTACGCGAATATTGTTCATTGTTTTAAACACTTACGGATTTTGTCGCGTTACGTAAACGTAACCGTAAAACGTAAACCGTGACAAAATCCGTAAGTGTTTAAAACAATCACGACAAAACAATTAAATTTTGGATGTGAAAATACCGAATATTGAATACTAAATTACCATGTTGGCTAAAGAATGTAAGGAATAAAAAATTACAAATCTGGTGACTAAATAATACCACTGAATATTCCAAACTGATATTATATTAGCGAACAAATAACCATCTTGGCGACAATTTGTGAGTACACATTTAATTTAAGAATAGGTACATATATTTTCCGTAATGTAGGTAACTCAAAAAACATACAAGCAGCAAAACCAGCGCACATAAAAAAAAACAAAGGAGCGTACAAAATTCCCAATTTTTAATTTTCCTCGACTTGGTGTAGATATTGGGTAGATTCATTTTGAAATTTAAAAATAACGGTTATTCATTTTTCGCAAAATTAACATAGGTGTCGTTACCAAGTTTTTGGGGGTGCTGGATACGAAAATGACATTCATTTTGAAATTCCAATATGGCGGACATACTTAATTTTATAAAAATAATATGGTTGTCCCTTTGTTGGTTTCTGGGGGTACAAAAAAGTCATCCATTTTAAATTTCCTTAGTAACCCCGCAATCTCAAATTTTCTTCATGATGGGAGAAAAAGAAATTCGAAAATCCTAAATATTCCAACATTTCTATAGCTTTATGCATCCCGGCCCCGGTTTTTCAATGTAGAGCATTTATATTTTTTTAATAAAATAGATTCTATCTCGGAAACGGTGCATCCTAATGAAAAATAATGAAAATTTCCTCCCCCTTAGAAACTCCGCAACATCATATTTTCTTCATGATGGAAGAAAAAAAATCTGAAAATCCTAAATTTTCCAAATTTTCTATAGCGTTTTACACCGTTCGTGTCTCAAAGTAGAGCATTATCGTATTTTTTTTCTATAATGGCTTCTATCTCAGAAACGGTGTATCCTACTTGAAAAATAATGAAAATTACCTCTCCCTTAATAACTCCGTAACCATATATTTTCTTCAAGATGAGAGAAAAAGAAATTCGAAAATCCTGAATTTTCCAACATTTCTATAGCTTTATATATCCCTCGTATCTCAATGTAGAGCATTTAATTTTTTTTTATAAAATTGATTCTATCTCGGAAACGGTGCATCCTATTGAAAAAATAATGAAAATTTCAAAAAAAAAAAACACCATAGTTTCTTCACGATGGAAGAAAAAGAAATTTGAAAATCCTGAATTTTCCAAAATTTCTATAGCTTTATACACTGTTCGTGTCAAAGTAGAACATTGCCATATTTTTTTTCTAAAATCGCTTCTATTTTAGAAACGGAAAAATAATACTATTACTGGAAAAATAATAAAAATTTCCTCCCCCTTAACTCGGAAATCGCATATTTTTTTCATGAATGCCAAAAAAAGAAATTTGAAAATCCTGAATTTCGAAAAGTTTCTATACCTTACATAGCTGGTACCTCTACAAACTACATGTTAATTTTACGAAGATTGGATAGTCTCCATTTTGGAAAATGAAATTGGAAGACAATTTTATAATCAGCATATGAAACATGGAAAAAGACATCCATTTTTAATAAAAAAAAAAATATACGCCATTTTGGAATTTTAAAACGGATTTTATTTTCATATCATTCTGCACCCCCAAAAACCTTGAAAACGATGCCCATACCAAAGAAAAAAAAACCTCCAATAGTATCCAAAACTGGGATTTTCCGTAGCTTGCAAATTGAATTTTTAGCAGCTATTAATTTATCAATCAAATCTTTATAAGCTACTTACATGGTATAATGGTCACCAACTTATCGGTGCTAATTGGATTAAATTTCGCTACTTTTTATCTGCCGATTTTTGTATTTCTTGTCACTTGAGTGATTTCACCAGTTTGGTAATTTAGTCGCCAACATATTAATTCGCTGCCAAATTCAGCAATACAGTATGCTCACGTGCAGTCACCAACTTATTTTTTGTTCACTCAATTAATTATATCCCTTATTCAAATATTGTACGTCTAGAGTACATACTAATTACAATTAAAATATGTAATTTTCATAGTAGTAACCAAGATTGATTGAAGTAATTTAGTCGCCAGCATATTAATTCGCTGCCAAATTCAGCAATACAGTATGCTCACGTGCAGTCACCAACTTATTTTTTGTTCACTCGATTAATTATATCCCTTATTCAAATATTGTACGTCTAGAGTACATACTAATTACAATTAAAATATGTAATTTTCATAGTAGTAACCAAGATTGAAAAAATCGAAAAATCCGGATTTTTCGAATTTTTCGAATTTCGAAGTATCCGGATTGCAACCCCTACTTGCGAGTGACTTGGTGTGTTCTGCAAAGGCAAGCATGACAGATGTTGAGCTCGTATCTTTATATTTTATTGTAAATAGAACAGCCTCCGTGGTCTAGTGGTTAGAGCTTGGCTCTCGACTCGGATGTCGCGTGGGGAGTTATTTATTATTATTATTGTAAAAACAGAAATCGAAATAAAAAGAAACGAAAAGTACGGCAAAGAAGATGGTAGATGTTACAAATTCATAAAAACCGTTTACTGGCTTATTCAATAATGTACTAAGGCTACTCCACGCATCAGCTACTTTTTTCTCATAATACACAACACAATAATATATGTATGGACGCTTCACACCAAGTCAATCTGGTCCCGTGGTAAGTTCTCGAAGAACTTGTGTTACGGGTACCAGACAACAGAAATATATTTAATAATTTTTATATTATACACATATTTAAGATTTTTAGTATATTTAATACACATTCATGACCCAGGAACACAGAAAAAATGTTTGTTCCTTCAGCATTCAAACCCGCGACCCCCGGCTTGAGCACCAACACACTCAACCACTGAGCCACAGAGGTCGTCTCATCTGGCAAAAGCAACGACGTGGCGACGATAATGTTATTGTGTATGGTTATAATATGTATAACTAGCCGATGCCCGCAACTTCGTTTGCGCCTAACTGACGGAAGCGGAACCCTATTTTTTTAAACGGAACCCTAAAATAAAAGTAGCCTATGTTAGACCTTATGACATCAGCTATCTGCCAGTGAAAGTCCCGCGAAAATCGGTCCAGCCGTTTCAGAGATTAGCCGGAACAAACAGACAGACAGACCGACAGACAGACGGACAGACATTTAAAAAAATTGGTATTTTATTGTAAGTACCGAATATACTTTCAGATGCATTATGTGAAAAGCTGTTAATTTGAGGTTACAAACAGACACTTCATTTTTATTTATCTGTACCTATAGATTTAGTTCAAAAATAAAAAGAAGCATAAAAAAATACAAAACAAACTTTCCTATAGATTTTTATTGTATTATATGTCCAAGACCCGGGAACACAGGAAACTTTTTGTTCCTTCGGCGGGATTCAAACCCGCGACCCCCGGCTTGAGCACTAACATGCTCAATCACTGAGCCACAGAGGTCGTCTCATCTGGCAAAAGTAACGATGCGGCGACAATAAAATGTAACATGTTATTGTGTATGGTTATATGTATAACTAGCTGATGCCCGCAACTTCGTTTGCATAACTTCGTTACCCGCAACTAACGAAAACGGATCCCTATTTTTTATACGGAACCCTAAAATAAAAGTAGCCTATGTTAGACCTTATAACATCAGCTATCTGCCAGTGAAAGTCCCGTGAAAATCGGTCCAGCCGTTTCAGAGATTAGCCGGAACAAACAGACAGACAGACAGACAGACGGACAGACAAAAATTTTAAAAATTGATATTTTATTGTTAGTATCGAATGTACTTTCATATGCATCAAGTGATAAGCTGTTAATTTGACATTACAAACAGACACTTCAATTATATTTATCTGTATAGATGTATAGATTTAGTTCAAAAATAAAAAGAAACATAAAAAAATACAAAGAAACTGACTTTCCTTTAGATTTTTATTGTATTATACATATCCATGACCCGGGAACACAGGAAACTTTTTTTCCTTCGGCGGGATTCAAACCCGCGACCCCCGGCTTGAGCACCAACACGCTCAATCACTGAGCCACAGAGGTCGTCTCATCTGGCAAAAGCAATGACGCGGCGACGATAAAATATAACATGTTATTGTGTATGATATGTTCAAAAATAAAAAGAAACAAAACAAACTGACTTTCGTACACTGCGTTAGAAACGAAAGAATTGTTCGATAAATACGCGGGTAAGGCGTGCGCTAGCAAAACTGACATAGGTCTGTCCTCGTCAACGCCTAGCGGGCGACTGTGGGGCGACTCTAGCGGCTTACGCACGCTGCATTTCAATATTAATTTATTGTTAAAATAATTAAACCAACATGCAAAATGTAACCAGAAATTATTCTTTTTTAAGTTATTAGCTTTTCGTAGATATGATTTTTGAAAGTAAAACTATCATGAACTTCATGAACAAAAAGAAAAATATTCAAATTTAGCCTCCTCTTCGGAATTATTTTTGATCGAGTGAAGTTTTCAATATTATGTTTCGAACCACAAATTGTTAAAGAACATTAAGTAAACAACAATGTGTTTTTTTTTTGGCTTTTTAAAGTTACTATTTGTTTGTTTATTATCGATTCAAAGTCATGTAAAATTGGGTCCACGTGGCCTTAAGCTAAAATTCAAAATTAGTGAACATTCTTCATTCAATATTCCTGCTACTAATTTAAATAACACATAACTCACGTTACACTAGACGGAAAGCGATTCAGTACCAGCGGCATCCCCACCCCAGCTCAGCGGTGTTAGGTTATTTTCGTTACGGAGTTTCTTTATTCGGTCGCCGCGCTAAAAGCCCGCGATAAAAGCTATGGGCTAGCCGCACACGTGCAATATTATTGATGCCATAGATTTGTCAATACTAGTCAACACATACAAAAAAAACCGCAATATGGCCCGCACACAAGGAATATTCTTGTCAATATAAGCATTATTGACAATAATATTGCACGTGTGCGGCCAGCCATGCAATAGCTTAATAATTAATAAGCTATTTATTATATCGTTAAAATATTTTTATAAGGTATGCCGCGACTTGTTTCATCGTAGGTGCTTTGTAGTTGTACAAATGAAAAAAATAAAACTTTTTCCTCACACTAAGGTGCAGAGCGACGGCACATTTTTTGTGTGATCGAGTCTGCGGCGCACAGAAAGTCTATGGCGCGCACAAAGTTGTTCGCGGATTAACTCCTATTTGTTTGCGCGGATTTTTCTCAGACTCAAAGCACACGATGCACATATTCGATTATTCTGTCGGCAGAATAGTAGGGAGTTAGGGACGTACACGCATCGTATATACTGATAATTTTTTAGGTTCTATATTCTTACCCACTTACTAATAAACGCTGTATAAGCTTTGAATAGTTATACAGTGTTTTGTCTTCTTCAATCGAATTAAAAATGTCACTTGTGTGATGGGAACAAAACACTGTATAACTATTCAAAGCTTATCCCACCAAAAACATTTCCATGTAAAAGAATTATGCTAAGACGATACCATATGACTAGCACTGTCAAAAAGTTATGAAATCTCATGTAAAACCAAGCTTCTTACCCTACACGTTTTACATGAGATTTCATAACTTTTTGACAGTGCTAGTCATATGGTATCGTCTTGGCATAATTCTTTTACATGGAAATGTTTTTGATGGGATTTCACTTCTTTTTGTAAGTTGTTATAACAATATCGTTATTTTCTTTTTCTTCTTTTAGGGTGTATTATCATATTGAACATATCATTTATTTCTGTAATATTACACTGAAATATTACAGAAACAGATTAGTATATTACAACGTACGTAATACAAATTTTCATTATCTAATAGTACTCCAAGCAAGCAAATCTTGTAATATAAATTGAGAATCTCGGAAACGGCTTTCAGTATTTCAGCTACTAAGCGACAGACTTTTGCGTTCATGACAAATTGATCGCGGGTTCGAATCAAAGTCAGACGATTTTTTAATTCTATTTTTTTTTATTATTCTACGAGTATATAATTATATTAGGCTCTAATACTCGAGGAACCCTTATAAATTTGCTGTGTCCGTTCGTCCGTCTCCGTCTGTCTGTCTATCCGTTGTTCTAGCTTCTGTTATCCTACTAATATCACAAATGTGAATGTTTATGAGGATGGATTGATGTTTGTTCCTCTTTCACGAAAAACTACCGAACAGATTTCGACGAAATTTGGTATGGTAGTAGTTTAGGCTCTGGATTAAAATATAGGCAATTTTTTATTCTGAAAAGGTGGGATACGGTATTTACGCGGGCGGAGCCGCGGGCAACAGCTAGTTATGAATATAAATTGATGAAATTTGGTACAGTTATGCAATGTGTTACATAGATCTCAGTTTTGGCATCATAAAATAATTATTATATATTTCAGGGGTAGCACTTCATAAATGTGAAGTGGGGATGATATACATATTATATTGAAGAGTTTTATTATATAAAACACATATTTAATACACATCCATGACTCAGGAATACAGAAAACTTTTTTGTTACCTGGCGAGATTCGAACCCGCGTCCTCCGGCTTGAGCACCAACGCGCTCATCACGTATAATAACTCTTTAGGAAAATTATTTGAACTAATCGGACAATAACTTTTGAAGTAAGTAATTAAAAAAAATACCTATTACGATTTTATAGTTAGTAGTTACGGAAACCTCCTTAGACATGCCCTTGGTTAGGTTATTACATTTATAATTTTTTCTACCGTACTAATATAACTCCGAGCAAAGCTCGATCTCCCGGGTTCACTCCTGATCCTGACTGCCGTCTCCAACGTATACCTATACTATCCGAATCTATCAGGGTAAAATTTAGTTTAATTTATTCAAATATTGATATATGAGTTAAGACTTGAGTAATATTAAAGTACGAGTCGATGTGCTGACATCTATCGGTAGCAATAAGTACTAATTGATTATTGTTTATAATATATATGTGTTTATCCTAGGTGACGCTTTTACTAGATATTATTTTTTTCTATACTTGGATAGTGTAAATATTTTGATGATACAAATTCTAAAAAGTATGTTACTATAATGTGATACTTAATTAGTTAATTAATAATCGTTTTAATGATAAATATTAATATTATTTTTATACTTTTGTATAAAAGCGACATCTATCTCGTACATTATGAATTATTGTGTTTTTTGTTGTTAATAAAGGGTTAGGTACATGGTTATTTTATATAATTTTATTGTTATTATCGGATCCCTAATAATAAAAATAATAACAACAACAATTTTCAGACCTCTAGCTAAATTTGTGGAAGTCTTATACAAACTTCCATCTTGTATTGTATTGGAGTTGAAGGATAAAAGTTTTTTGAGACTTCTTAACTTAATAATTCTTAACATAAGAAAATAGAATGTTACCTTTTATGTTAAATTCTCCGTTGAAATTAGGTACTACAGAATATTCGGGAAAAAATATTTTAATATTACGTCAATTAGTTTACAATTCAAGATATGAACGACAACATTACTTACATAGTTCATAGTAACACGATAGATGGCGCTTTCACAAATAATTAACTTTCAATCCCTAGTTTAAGGGGTTGGAAGATAAAAGTTCCAATTTTGACAATTTTTATGTTGGTTGTGTACTAATACAATTTTACGTAACAAACTTCAGCTTTCTAGGACATCCGGAAGGAAGTACGATATAATTTTGTTGATCATCAGTGAGTCAGTGACGGAATCAAGGGTTCTTAGATATCAATAAAATCGAAAGTATAAGAACTATGCAATCAAAACTTTACATGTTTAGTATGTTCGCTACTGGAAACATATCCTGAAAATTTCATTCATCTGGTATATTCCAAACCAAGTTATAGGGGTTCAAAAAATCGACGAAACGTTTCGAGAAAAGGTAGTTTGGTAGTGCCCTTGCGCTTCGCTGCACGTCTTGGCATGGGGGCACTACCGTGCCCCCAGATACAGCGTTTATTAGTAAGGGGGACAGACTATAAAGTGCGTCATGGACAGTCTGTCGTCTGCGCTGCCCCTAAGTAAAACGTAAGTAAGTTTCAGGCGTGTGTGATGTTTAGGAGTAGGTACTTAGGTAGTAGTAGGATAGTATTCTGTTTTAATGCAGCGAGTTCTGGCGGCGAGCCACAGCGTTTGGGCTCCGGCCACGGGACAGAATATTACGGGCGGCGTGCGGGCGGTGGTTGAGCACCGGCGAGTGGCGACCCTTCCGCGACATTACTCGCCAACGACCGCCTGCAGCTGAGGGCCAGGGCCATCCTCCCCCGCTTCGCCCGCGCGCGGCCGTTACGTGCACTGAACACACACACACACAAGTAGCAACAGCACTGAGTAGTCAACACCGGTGTTTACTAATTTCAATCAGCTATTTCAGCCAATTATCTGCTGTACCGGGCTGGGCGGCGGGGGCGGGTGGCGGTGGGCGGAGCACAGGGCGGGCGGCGGCGGTGCGCGCGGTCGGCATCACAGACCACTACCATTCTCCACCGTCTGCAGGTAAGTCGTCGCTTCACTTAGTCGCTCGTTCGGTTTCGAATTCTAAAAGTATTGGTCGGGCGCCTGCATGTAGCTAACTTTAAGACTCTGTCCAGAAAGTGCGTAAGCCTGCGTAAACCTACGCACGTAGAGATTCTTATCTTATCGTTTCTTTTTGACGAAATTTTGTACGATACGCGCATAGCTAAAATAATACGCACGTAGCTTCTGGACGCAATGTATGGGGCCCTAGTACCTCGACTACGTGCGTAGACCTTACGTGCGTAAGAATACGCAGTTTCTGGACATAGTCTAAGTCATTACTAAATATTTTGATATTATATTCAAATAAGTATTAAGGTCAAATTAATAGTAATTTCCCTTGTAAGTTGTAATACTCTAAACAATCCTCCCGGCTCCCTGCCCGGCTCCCTGCCCGGCGCCCGCAGACTGTCCGACGTAGTAGTTACCGTGGTAGTTACTGTGGTACTAGTCTACACGTAGTCGCCCCTCGGCATAGCAACCCGCGGTGTAAACAAAATTTACTGTAGTAATTTCATAATATCAGAAATTATGTCGTACAACTTAAATATTATGTTTCAGAATATAAATCTCTTTAAAATAATTATGTCAATTTAAGATTTGGTAGTGACAAATATTTATATGAATTTATTTCATGTACCTACATTGACCCTCTTACCACTAGGTTAATTACTAAACTAATTAATACTTTTGTCCGCGGCATCTTGGCTCCCTTTGTTCATCCATACAATCTTTGACCCCCCATTCTTGCGTAGAAAATATTGTTTTAGTGATTCGAGAGCCTGATTATCATGTGTGATTTTTGTACCTCGGCCAGTTGTTTTTTTTTTGTATCCAGCTGTTTAATTCCAAATTCGAGGATATTCGCTACGGTCCACAGAGGTGAAATTTACTCAAATGTTGGCCAAAATTATTTTGTGTGTGTCACCACCTAATATTGATTTAGTTTGTCTATATTAGTCAAAATATTAGTAGTTTCAACTTGCAGGGTGCGTTAGAACTCTTATTTGATAAAATTTTGGTAATAGTTTTCACAGATTTTCCGACATTTCGTAATTAGGTGTTAAAATTGAGCCTCGTGTTTATTAAATTCACCCGTTAAGTAGAAACTGAATAGTTCTCTTCGATTAATTGAAATCTTATGCTGGGAACTGTCTGAAAAATTATTATTGGTTCTATATTATATATTCATAAATATTGTTGGGTTTTGGTCTATTTGGTTAAGCAATTCGCAAGTACACGCAGCTAAATTTAATGTCATATAAAAGCTACAGATATAGTCTTTCGAAATATGTAAAAAAATGGCTAGAGTAAAATTGAGTTTGAACTTTTCCACTATTTAAAAAAAAAGTAAACTGATTAAGTATCGAAGGCGATACTAAAGCAGTTTACTTTTTTTTTAAATACATATTATCACCGTTATTCAAAACTATTAACTAAGTATAAAATCATAAGTAATGTATAACGCGTTTCAAATGAGAATGGGAACGTCAATGACCTTTATCTGTCAAATATCACTTGAAAAGTGCGATTTTCAGAAAAACTTATGTGCATATAAATATTAATAGACTTGCATCGAATTTAAATAAAAACGTTAAATAGTAATCAATTATCTAAACATAAATTTAACTATCATAACAGTCTAAATTCGAAACAATATGGCGTCGACTCGATCCTATTCTCATTTGAATCGCACTATAAGCGTTTTAATTGTTCAGGAATAATATAAGTACTTACCTAAAGGTATACTCTCCATCATGTTTACATCTAATATCAACGAAATAGAGTTTAAACTTTGTTGTCGAAACAAATGTTCCAAATTACCCCTTTAGTAAAACTGTTTATATCGAGTGTTCTGGGTGTCTGAATAAAAGCTGTTAAAACTTAAATGTTTTAGCTATCGCCTATCATTATTACATGGCGTCATTTATGTCTTGTGTCTAAATTAGGTTACTATTTTTGAAACTGAGTTAGGTACTTTGTTTTTATAAATTTTGGCCGAAAATACGTGAATTTCACCTGTGTGCGGTCTAGAAACCTAACCTAACCTGCTAAATTTTTGTTTACAACATCGCACTATACACTTATAGTGCGATGTTGTAAACAAAAATTTCAAATTTTAAAGGGTCACTACCCTTTTGACCCCTATGACGGTGCGTGTAATTGGAGCGTACAATAGCACGAGGCGCGTGAGGCGTTGCCATAGGAATTGAAATTTTCAATCTTCAACTACGACAGTTTTCCTAGTTAGCGGCACTAATGGTATTAAAAATCAAAGATAAAAAATAATAAAATAGCTCATTAGCTAGGTACTAAGTACATAAGAAATATAAAAAAAAAATTTGGAATATTGGTCTCATTGTACCTACTCACTCAGGAACTACAACCCCTTAAAGGATCAACATCAACGACGACATCGACCTACAAATCTGTATATTTTTGGTAATTATTTTATCTATTTATAGATCTCAGAATACAGAACATTCTGTATTCTGAGTTATAGATCTCAAAAATTTTTTGGGTTCCGTAACACTCAGGAACCCTTAGTTTCGCTCTGTCTATCCGTCTGTCTGTCTGTCCGCGCTTCTAGCTTCTGTAACTATGAATATAAATGAATGTAATTGGGTATAGTTATATTGACGTCTTGGCATCGGCAACCAAGACACAATATCTGGCATTCTGGCATTTTGGCATCATAAAATAATAATAATTTTATATTTTAGGGGTGGCTCATGGTGTGGTGGTATGTATAATATTATGGTGATAAAAAATATTTTTTTATTCTACTCCGTCATATTGTGGGGTATCGTTGAATAGGTCTTTTAAAATAAAGGCAAGGTTTCATACATGACTTTTTTTACAAAGTCGACCATTTTCCATCGGCCTCCAACGTGGTTTGTATGTTGGTCCCCGCCCTAGCATTTCTATACTATAGGAGATAGAAACTTGTAAGTTTCCATGCTAATAGATCATGCTATAACTATTTAGGAAAATTATTTTGACCGAAATCGGACAAGGAACTTTTGAAGTTATTTGAATAAAAAAAAACCTATTACGTGGTGACGGTTACGGAACCCTCCTTAGACATGTCCTGACATGATCTTGGTTAGGTTATTAATAACAGTTTTTGGTGTATCCAAGGGGTACTGGCTGGGAATAAGAATAAGAATAATAATAGATTTATTTTTAGCATCACACAATACATCATATACAGGATGTCCCAGAAGTTGACGTCGTCCCTTCGAAGGCTGATAGACCAGCTCATGACTCACCAGAATATTGTGATATGACCTTAGTAAAAATTCTTTAGTTTTCGAGATATTGGCACTTTTTATAATTTCCCAAAAATTACACCTCATGTCAGTTTTTAGACTGCCGCAACTACAATTTCCCGTATTGTGGGATACAAATTTGTATTGCGGAATCCTGATCAGTTCTGCTATTAACCACGGTTATAAACAAAGCTAATAGAGTTTGAACTTTGTAGAAAAAAAGAAATCTTTTCCCTAATCGTGATTTCAAAAACTTTTTCTCCTTACTTTCACTATCCATACTGGACAAAAAATACACCACACTAACCTGGGTTGTTACTTTAAAAATTTGCTCATTTTATGTAGTTTTCGAAATAGTAAAATAGTTGCTATTAAGCTACGTCAAAAAATTTTTTTGCTATTTTAAGTGCACAGAGAACTCATTTTGAATGTTTTTCTTTAGTTAGAATTTCGAACAAAAACACTCGTTACATTGAAATCACCCAGATGTTTACTTAAAAATTGTACGTTGAAGTGTAAGATGCTTACTAAACTTAGAAACTAAACAGAATACAAGGATTTTTTTTTAAACTGTAAGGAGAAATGCAAAGAAGGAGAACACATTAATAATATCATTTAATGAGTTAGACTCATTAGAGCAAGAGAATAGGTGACGCCACGCACGTCTTTTGTTTGTTCTATACATGAGTTTGTTTATAAGGTACTAGTACGTTACGCTATTGATGTGCATCGTTTCGTTGTTTTCTTACTTTTAACGGATTTTGCATTGTAATTTGGACTTCTTTTGCCTAGTGACTCGGACTTAAGTGTGCTTGGAGACAGTAAAGAACTGACATGGCTCTCTTCTGGACTTTTATGTTTCTGTGATACGCGTCTTACTACCAATCATTATGGCGTATACTATACATCAGTATGCTAACATGTATGACATTTACGGGGAATACAGAGGCAACGGTGCTGCTGCAGCTAATCTGTATCGCGGTTAAAGGTTAAGGTAATCGATATGTGTAATTGATTGTACTGTCGGTTCTTGGTGGAAATTCATGTTGAACACTAATAAAACACAATTTTTCGTGCACTTTTTCCACTATATTAAGATATAATTATCAATTTTAATAAATAACACGACCGGTTTCGAAATAAACCTGATGAAGATTTATTTCGAAACCGGTCGTGTTATTTATTAAAATTGATAATTATATCTTAATATAGTGGAAAAAGTGCACGAAAAATTGTGTTTTATTAGTGTTTAAGGTAATCGAGTCCAGTTTACAATGCAAAATCCGTTAAAAGTAAGAAAACAACAAAACGATGCACATCAATAGCGTAATGTACTTGTAACTGATAAACAAACTCATGTATAGAACAAACAAAAGACGTGCGTGTCGTCACCTATTCTCTCACTCTAATGAGTCTAACTCATTAAATGATATTATTAATGTGTTCTCCTTCTTTGCATTTCTCCTTACAGTTAAAAAAAATCCTTGAATTCTGTTTAGTTTCTAAGTTTAGTAAGCATCTTACACTTAACAACGTTCAATTTTTAAGTAAACATCTGGGTGATTTTAATGTAACGAGTGTTTTTGTTCGAAATTCTAACTAAAGAAAAGCATTCAAAATGTGTTCTCTGTGCACTTAAAATAGCAAAAAAAATTTTTGACGTAGCTTAATAGCAACTATTTTACTATTTTGAAAACTACATAAAATGAGCAACTTTTTAAAGTAACAACCCATGTTAGTGTGGTGTATTTTTTGTTCAGTATGGATAGTGAAATTTAGGAGAAAAAGTTTTTGAAATCACGATTAAGGAAATGTTTTCTTTTTTTTCTACAAAGTTCAAACTCTATTAGCTTTGTTTATAACCGTGGTTAATAGCAGAACTGATCAGGATTCCGCAATACAAATTTGTATCACACAATACGGGAAATTGTAGTTGCGGCAGTCTAAAAACTGACATGAGGTGTAATTTTTAAGAAATTAATAAAAGTGCCAATATCTCGAAAACTAAAGATTTTTTACTAAGGTCATATTACGATATTCTGGTGAGTCATGAGCTGGTCTATCAGCCTTCGAAGGGACGACGTCGACTTCTGGGACATCCTGTATAAGTCAGTGGTACAGTTTGACTACAATATTAATACAATTTTAATTACTATAATGCTGTGTGACGCCAAAAATTGGCCCCAGCTCAGCAAACGCAGCAAGCAAGCCCGCTGCATTGATATTCTGCAGAGGCCAATGAGTGGCTTCACAACGCTGGGGTATAACATCATTGTAATGTTATATATTCATTATTAACTTTCAAATTAACGCTTGATGCGTGCTTGCTACTCTGTAGCTTGTAATGGTAGCCACCAGTTAATTTTTTTAGAAAAGTGCCATTTTGAAGAATTGGGCCGTAAATCGGCTTCTGAGATCGACCCCTCCGGCCGCCGAAATAGCTGTATTGAAGCTGCTATAAAACGTTTAGTGCGTAGTTTAGTACCGAAGTACCGCGGGCCGCGGGGACGCGACGGCCGCGACGTACCTGCACTAAATAACAACGCGACGTAGCCTGTAATATTTAAACGGAGATCTCTCCTCTCTGTCTCACTAATTTCTAAATTATCGTATATTTTTAGTTAAGTATTATTTTCGGACATCGTAGAGATAAGATCTAGAATGCGATTCAAATGAGAATAGGAACGTCAATGACCTCTATCTGTCAAATGTCACTTGAAAAGTACGGTTAGCAGAAAAACTTATTTGCCAATAATAATAGTCGAAATAATTCTTTATATACTCGACACTAGCAGAATGGTGCAAAACCTTTGCAACCGCGATTGCCATAATTATAAGAAGAGGAATAATAGTCTTACATCGAATTTAAATAATAACGTTAAATTATCTAAACATTTAATTATAATAATACATATTTATAATTCGTTTTTAAAATCATAAATTAACATTTTGTTTTTCATTGTTGGTGCAAGGCAATTTGCCAAAATTATATTGTTTTTGTTATTGTCATACTCATTTAGCTCGAAAATGAGTAAACAAGGCGCTGTGTTACATAGACGACGATGACTATTTGGACAGTAATACAGAGATGAGCGAAATTGAAGAGATTATATAATAAGAAGAGAGAATAGATTCAGATTACATTTTTTTCACTCAATTTTGTAAATAAATTATATAAAAAAAAAAAAAAACTTTTTTTGCCCACCCTACCTAATTAGGTACCCAATTGGGTAAAATGGACAGCTATGACGTCACAATATGGCGCCGAATCGATCCTATTCTCATTTGAATCGCACTTATATAACCCATTATTTTAAAGAGCATTTATTGTAGTAGTTTCTAAACAAGCTTTAATTTTTTTTAACACGCTTATATTAACTTCACCTTTATGTAAGCTTGTTTGCTTGCTTGTATGTAACTATCGATACAATGCGGTCGCCAAGCAACCGTTTGAAGTTATTCCACGCGTTACACCGCACACGTGCTGTGAGTTGTGACTTGTGCTCGTGTTGTGCTACACGCCAACTCTCTCCTAATTATATGCTTTATTAAATGGACCTCTTTCTTACAACAGTCTAGTATCTACACCTAAATTGCCTTTTACATCAATGATGAATGTATAAAATAACTAAAAAGTTGAAAATAAATATAGTTAAAAAAAACTAAAAAAACACGCTTTTAAAGAATATCGAACTAAAAAGTTGAAAATAATTTTAAAAAATTTAAAAATAAACTTAAAACAGTAGTATATAAAAAATACTAGTATAATTGAGGGAAAAGCGTGGGTCGCTCGATATACGAAAATTATGGCACAAAGCGCCCCACGCTTTTCCCTCAATTATACTAGTATTTTTTATTAGATTAAAAATAAACTTAAAACAGTAGTATATAAAAAATACTAGTATAATTGAGGGAAAAGCGTGGGTCGCTCGATATACGAAAATTATGGCACAAAGCGCCCCACGCTTTTCCCTCAATTCTACTAGTATTTTTTATATAAGGTCTCCGAAAATCAATTACGAATACTTCGGGCACATGATCCACTGCTTATGTAAAGACGTTTAGGCAGAAAAATAATTGTCATACTCAAACTAAAAAATCATCTCATGTATGGGTGACTTGTCGAAAAACGCAGACTCGCCCATATAGAGATATTTTTTTTTTCGAGTGTGACAATTATTTTTCTGCTTAAACGTCTTTACATAAGCAGGAGATCATATGCCCGAAGTATTCGTAATTGATTTTACCAAACCTTATATACTACTGTATTAAGTTTATTTTTAAATTTTTTAAAATTATTTTCAACTTTTTAGTTCGATATTCTTTAAAAGCGTGTTTTTTTAGTTTTTTTTTAAAACTATATTTATTTTACTAATTTTTGTCTTACAAACCATTATGTGCATAATATTATAATGTTGTTGCTTGCTCGATTAAGCCTCTGCAGGCTGTGAAGGCTGTGAAGCTTGGCGACTACATTACACGGCGCTGTCAGGTTACGATGTGGTGGCGGGCGTGTGCTGCGCTGCTGCTGTACTGTTGCTGCGCTGCGCTGTCGGCACGGGAGTTGCGCGCAGCCGACGGTGAGCTGCCGCCTGGACCTGGTGACGTTTATAAATAAATACTTATGTAAATGTTTATTTGCAAGAATGTTATACAGTTGTCATAATGTAATCTAGTTATATTGTCCATAACATTATTTTTTTAATTATTAATGTTTAATTACTAATTAATTTACTGAAAAAGATCGATAATCAAAATTAAAGACAACATTATTTTATTTTTGCTTCGACATTTTTTGTATGCAATTATTTTTATTTACTACTAGCTTTTGCCCGCGGCTTCGTCCTAGTGGAATAGTGTGCTTGGAGAAAAAAGTACTTTGGCAAATAACTCTCACAGCAATATGCTTCTGTACGTATACAATATTGAAAATGTTTTAGGATTTCGTACCCAATGGTTAAAAACGGGACCTATCACTTCGACGCGACATGCACGACCGCTTGATATAATATTATTATATTTTTCTCGCTTGAACATAAATTTTACGATATCTTATTATATAAGATATTAATTTAAACTGTATTGTTTAAAGGGCTAATATAATATAGATAAAAACTTAAATACTATTTTAAAACCCGTATTAAAATGCGTTGCGTAGTTTTAAAGATCTAAGCATACAATATACATAGGGAAGACAGATTAAGCTACTTGTTTAATAGTAAGTAGTGATTAATCATTTAATTTGCCATTCAAATGTTATTTGACATTCCAACAAAATTGACCAACCACCTTCATGGACAATCTTTAAGTACTGCGGTACAAAAAATTCGTGAGCATCTTATAATTATTCTCCTATACATTTTCGATAGCGCGATGCAGAAGCGCGAGCCCCCGGGCCGGTGCCGCCGCAACATGTCCCTGCATTTTAAATCTGCAATATCTTCAAAAATATTCATTTAAATTACATGCTGCAAAGAGCCAAATTAATCTATATTAAATTTAAAATGTATTTAAGGTACTTAATTGGTTAAGGATTAATGCTGTATTGCTTAAAATCGCTTCGTAAAAAAGCCATTATTTCTCGTAAAAAGAAAAGGATAAAAAATTATTATTGTGGGTGGGTAACCCATAACCCATTAAGAGATAAACATATTATGCCATCGTGGACCTTTTTGTAAAACTTTTTATGGTGTACAAACCGCTGGCTGAACCCTACGAGATAGATCAAAATAATGTACTACAGACATTATTTTGATGTGTTTTAGACTATATTTCTCTACTATATTATGCATGTTATATATATATATATATATATATATATATATATATATATATATAAACCTTTATATTAATTAGATAACTTTATCGATTTAAAAAAAACCGCATTAAAATCCGTTGCGTAGATTTAAATATTTAAGCATACATAGGGACAGACAAAAAATGGAACTTTGTTTTGCACTATGTAATGATTGAGCATGGCGTGTCGCTAGGTGGCGGTGGGCTGGCAGCAGTGGCGGCGGGCGAGGCGCGGGAGGCGCGGTTCGTGCTGGGCTCGCGCTATGGCCGCTCAGCGCCGGCGCCGCGCTTCATGTCACCGCGGAACGACCGGTGTGTATAAACCTGGATTTATACGCTAGGCAAGCAGCTTGATAAGCAACGAAATTCTTTTGTTCTCCGACGCAAGGGGCTCGAGGAGGCCCGTCCAAGCGTATAATACTACCCACAATATAATGTCTACGTACCTATATAATATGATCCAGTGCATGCCATCGCTGTTTGTGTAGGTTTTTCATGAGCAGCAGATATGGCAAGCGGTCCGGGGCGAGCGGCGCGGGCGGCGCGCAGAGGGAGCGCTGTCGCTGCGGACCGTATCGTGCGCTGTTAGCGCTGTCGCCGGCGCGCTACACCAGGTAAGCATTGCCGTAAATTGTTCTTACTATTAAAAATATTTTTTTTTATTGATTTATTTTTACAACGAATAACTTATACAACGTTGTTGTCTTTGTCTGATACGTTGGAAAAGTCACTTGACTGAAAACTGACCACCCAGGGCTATTATTCGAAATATTTCTACAACGAATGCTTATATACTGGT
The DNA here is from genome assembly GCA_905404095.1 of Glaucopsyche alexis. Lineage (NCBI taxonomy): Eukaryota > Metazoa > Arthropoda > Insecta > Lepidoptera > Lycaenidae > Glaucopsyche > Glaucopsyche alexis. The sequence continues at coordinate 31,137,830 of FR990047.1, forward strand.
CGTTGGCAGGCGGCCTGAAGCTGGCAGCACGTCCCGAGCCGGATGAGCGGCCAAGGCCGGCCCGACACCACCGTCCGCGACCACCCGCCACCATTGCGACCGCAGCACGCCCCGGACTCCGATACCCACTGGGAGCCCTTATTATTTTATTAGTATTTTTAGTATTTGTTGTTACATTAGCGGCAACAGAAATACATCATAATAATATGTGAAAATTTCAACCGTCTAGCTATTTTGGTTTATAATGTACAACCTGGTAACAGACAGACGGGTGGACAGCGGAGTCATAGTAATAGGGCCCCGTTTTTTTATTTGGCTACGGAACTCTGAACTGACTAACTCTGATCTTTATAATTATAAGATGGTCGGTAGAGAATTAGCAAACACTCTATGCATTAGAATTGGTAAATTTTAGGAATATATAGAAAAAGCCAACTGGCCAGTGGCCAAGGTACAACAGGTTCCCATAAATGAATTGTAGTTATTAGGTGTTGATAGATGACAATATTATCTACATAATATTATTAATGTTATGTTTACTGTTAAGTATTATTTATTTACTGATGACCTAAAAATGAGGGTATTCGAGATGGTGTTATCTGACAGCTGGCTGGACTTTGAGGCGTGTGAATCGCCGTTTTTCCCTCAAGGGTTTTCGATACTTTTTGTGCCGCCAGGCGTTTGGTGGGTATCGGTTCCAAACTGTTGTCAGATTTGAGATACTCGAAAGCCTGTATGTAGTTATTAGTTACTGTAGCACCTCGATAGTCATTCAGATAATATAATATTATATATATTACGATAATCCGGTAAATGTACATTTTGACAGTTCGTATGTATCGAGTCCAGACTCCAAAGTCCCCGTTGTCAACCACTAATACGTTCATGAAACACTATGTACCTAATTACAATATAAAGTTTTAAGTAATTCAAAATATTATTTAAAAAACAGCCTCGAAACAGTATGTAATCAACTAATCACATGTAATGTTGACTATATGACTGTGTTTAGACTTTAGATCAGTTGAGTACGAGCGACGACGCGGCGTGACGACACGCGCGACGTGAAGTGACGACGTGCGCGTCGCCCGCGCGCGCGCGGCTGGACGCGGGCGCGGGAATACTCCACCTACTATGTTAAATTACCTACTTAATATTAATATACCACACGTGTTATTAGCAAATAATAAATGATTTATTACAAATATTAGTAATTATTTAATATTTTCCACTTATTACCTATCTTAGTACCTACTTACATTTCAGTTGCAATTGTAAATAATGTAAAATATCTGTATTGTTTATCAATAGGTGTGAGATGTACCTGTGATATTAGCACATTAGGTTGGTAGAAGCCGGAAGGTGATTAATAATAATCAGGAACCACGATATATTATTATGTAGGTAAATACTACTTATACCGACTGGCCGCCAAAAGAAAGTAGGTAAGGTCAGGTGGGGTAAGAGGGACGCGGGGGGAAGAGAAACTGTAACTAGTAAAAAGAAAACTATAACGCCGAGCTCTATGGTCACTACGTCGATAAAATAGTATTAGGCGTAGTTCATAATATATGGGCAATTTCGTAAAAATATGTCCACATTGTGTTATGGGCTATGGCCTGTCCTATCAGTTCTTACTTATTTTTCATAGAAAGGGAAGACTTTGTACATTAAGATATTCACTTTATTTGATTACTATGTTCAAATTATATTGAAAGCATATATACAAATAACTCGATTATTATAAAATATATTGAAATATTGAATAAAATTTGGTTATGTACCCCCTTATTTTCACGTGTCCTATAGTGACCAGTTACATTTTGTATTCGGTTTATTTATGTATATTATTCAGTACGAAGCTAAAGAGGGTTTAGGGCCGCTATCCCCAACCCGCGGCCCGCTGGGCCTTTATCTGCGGCCCACGTGAAATCTGTAACTTAAAAATCTGCCAAGTACGAGTGGACTTGCGCACGAATGGTTCCGTACCATTGTAGATAATAACAACCACTCAATAACTTTTGAACTTTAACTTTAAACACTGAGTGAACATAATTATTATAATACATATTTGTTATTTTATTTTAGTTTGTGTCGGTATCGCATTTTAAATGTTTAGTTTCACTCTTTTAACTACCTTGTGTTTTTCTATTATTAAATCGTTAAATTTAAACAACGTATTTTTTTGCCCCTAAACATTTTGGTTGCGGCTCGAGACACCAGGAGTACAACGGGTTTGTGGCCCGCGTAAAAAAAAGGTTGGGGACCACTGGTTTAGGGATATTAAAATATGTTAGAACTATCATAATAAAACAGGAAATGTGGGTACTGCTATAATATTTTTCTTAAATTTCATAATTTATATTGTGTCCTACGATTTCAGCCATGTGCGGAAATTCCACTTTGTAACCCGTCTATAATAAAAGTTTGAAAAAGAAACTACTAAGTTTATCACTCGTTTCATTCCTGGCAACATTACTATTTTGATACTGCCATTTTGAAGAGATTATCATATATTACTAAAAAGTTAATTCATTTTGGTTATTCGAAGCGTTACTGTGCAAAATTTTTGTTCCGATTTGTAAATGTGATTTTGCTGGTAAATTTGTATATTTTTATTTATCAAGCGATTTAAATTGAAAGAATAAATAATAGGAAAAATTAAGAAACTATGTTTTTGGTAATTTAATAACAGCAAAGTTAAAGTACATGCAATTGTATCATAATATTCAGTATTCCGTTACTTCCATTTTGTTTGGTTACATACATGGGGAACATTGAAGTTACAAAATGGAAACATAAGGTCAAGTTCTCATACGTAATTGTATACATTTTTTAAAGATGAATTTTAATGCTACTTATGAATTTCAATAAAATCTTTTGACATTTAAATTTGAATAAATATTATATGAAATGAAATGAAATGAAATGATGTTTATTTGGTAAAAATATGGTTACAATAGCTGTTACAATTTTTTATAGTAGGTCGCATATTTTGTCGCATTAACGACGTCCAAATAGGTACTTATATTAACTAGTTCACAATATTACTTATAGGTACATTTTAACCATAAAAATATTTTTATCATCATTCATTAGTCAAAATACCATGTTAATAAATATTTTTCTACATATTATATGTCAAGAAAATAAATGATATAATAAAATGTCAAAGATAATAAATAGACTCTAAAGTTAAAAGGTTTAAAAATAATAGAGATGTTAAAAAGTGCATAATTAAGTCAAAAGATTATATGTCATAAACTTTATGATAAAATGTAAAAGTACAATATTTACCTATTCAATAATATCAATAATGTCAGGAACTATAATATACTATTCAAACAATTTTCTTATGCAAATTCAGCAAAATCATATTATGTCATACAAAAATACTTAGTCTCATAGCATATTAGTCATTTAAAAATTCTTTAACATTATAGTAAGACTTCTCTATTCACATTTTTTTAAATTCTCTTATGGAGTGTTTTTTTGATAGTGATTTTACATGTGCAGGGACCTTGTTATAAATTTTTACACACATTGCATATGCATTATTTAAGAATAAAGTTGTTTTTGGTGTTTTGTCTATGATTAGTCTTTTTGAGTTCCTGAAATACTTTGTAGGTATCTTATCAACTAATTGTGTGAACATGTGATTGTTATCAATTACAAATTTAAAAATTTCCAAAATGTACATACTTGTTAAAGTCAATATACCATATTGTTTAAATATAGGCTTACACGAGTCATATGGTGAAACTTTTGCTATACCACGGAGACATTTTTTTTGTACAATAAATACTTTATCTATGTGTGTGGAATTTCCCCATATTACGAGTCCATAGCGCAGGACTGACGAAACATAGCCGTGATAGGCCATAATTGCAGTCTGAACACTTACTGTCCACGCTAATCTCCGTAAGACAAATACGAATCTGTTTAGTTTAGAACATATTTTTTCTATGTGTGCATGCCAGTTACAATATTTATCAATTTTTATACCTAGAAATAAATTCTCGTCTACTTGATCTATAATTTCATCTTTATATCCTAATTTAAGTTGTAAAGGTTTTTTATTGTAGTTTCTAAATTGTATATATCTAGTTTTATTAATATTGATTTTCAGATTATTAGAAGTAAGCCATTGGATTATATGTTCAAGTATTAAATTGATGTCAGTTTCGATTTTATTCACGTCTGTTTTATTATTATATTTAAATAGGATTGATATGTCATCTGCAAATAATGTCAATTTATAATTAGTCTTTATTGGAATGTCATTAATATATAGTAAGAATAGCAAAGGTCCTAAAACCGAGCCTTGTGGTACCCCAAATTCATTTAACAGGCTTTTGGATTTACTGTTAACTAGTTCTTTACCTATGTTGATGTGCTCTATAACTGTGTATTGTGTCCTATTTTCAATAAATGATTTAATCCAGTTAAGTGCTGTTCCCCTTATTCCCATTCTGCTTAATTTGTCTAGTAACAGTTTATGAGACACAAAGTCAAATGCCTTAGTCATATCTATAAATATGACTATACAATGGTCTTTGTCATCAATACTATAAACGATTTGATTAGTAATATTAAAGCAAGCTTGTTGTGTAGACTTATTCTTTTGGAATCCGTACTGTTCATTTTTTAATATGTTGAATTTATTTATAAAGGAAGTTAGTCTTTTGTGCATTGCCTTTTCAAATATTTTAGATATAATAGGAACTAAAGTAATAGGTCTGTAATTGTGTAACAGTCTTCGATCGCCTTTTTTATGCAAGGGTTTAATAATGGATGTTTTTAATTTATCCGGAAAAGCACCATCCGTAAAAGATTTATTTATAAGTACTGTTAAAATTGGGGCTATTATATTTTTACATCTCTTTATTATTTTTGTGGAAACTTCATCGTAGCCAACAGTACTAGTATTTTTTAAGGAAGAGATAATTTGTATTATTTCATCATATGTGCATGGGTTCAAAAATATACTCATAGCATTGTCTTCGATAGAGTTTGTTAATTTGGATTTAGAATTTATATGAATGTTGGTAGTTTTAATAAAATATTCGTTAAATGTGTTTGCTATATCTAAAGGTATGTCAATTCTATTATTATTTAAATTAATTATTTCTGAAATATATACTTTTTCGTCACAGTTATTCGAGTAATTTTTAACAATGTTCCATGAAGCTTTGCACTTATTTTTTGCTGTTGCAACATATTTAGTATGAGAATTTATTTGGGCACACCTAAAGCACTTTCTTAATGTTCGGCTATATTTTTTGTACTTATTTTTTGTTGTTGTATTTTTCTCCCGGTAGGCACTAAATTGCAATTTGCGTTTTGTTTTGCAGCTTATTTTTAAGCCTTTGGTAATCCAGTGTGGCAAAATATGTTTTTTTGTAACCTTGAAGCGGACTACAGGAAAGCAGAGCTTATATAGTAGTACGAATATGTCATAAAAATTGTTAAAAGCTTCATTAAAATCATTTAAATTATAAGATTCGTTAAAGGAAATACTTGCTAGATAGTTTTTAAATTTTTTTATATTGTCATTGTTATAAGCTCTTTTATAAATATACTGACATTTTTTTATACTATTTTTATATCCCTCTATTTTTACTGAAATCAGTTGTGCCGTGTTATGGTCAGAAATACCCAAGTGTAGAAGTTCACTATTTGCATGTGTCAAATTACTTATTATATTATCTATGCATGTCAAATTTCTTGTTGGTTGATTAAAGTGTATTTTTAAATTATAATTACTTGAAATGTCTCGTAAGGTATCTGAGTCTTTAGTTCTTTTTAGTAAATTTACATTAAAATCCCCTGCAATTAATATATTTTTACTAGACTTTTTGCTTAAGTTATGTAATAATGTGTCAAACTTTTGAAAAAATGTACTTATTACAGAGCTTGGAGTTCTGTATAAGCAGATGATAATCATGTTTAGATCTAAAATTTCTATACCACAACATTCGAAATCATTATCACTTGAAAACGTTAAGTCAATTTTACTGTAATACAAAAACGAGTTTTTTTTAACAAGTATACAAGTCCCACCCCTTTTTTGTTTTTTTGACCTAGTATAAAATGCTGCTAAATTATAGTTATTTAGGTGTATATTTGTTTCTGTTCCTTTTTTAATAAATGTTTCAGTTAAGCAAATTATATCAGGCTCTTTATTATTAGATTTAAGTTCTATAAGTGCAATTTCAAACTGACATCTTTTAGCATGAAAACTTGCAATATTTTGATGTAATATTTTAATTTGTTGTTTTTGGTTGTCTAAGAAAAAGTACCTGGGGCTTAAAATAGTCGGTAATATATTTTTGAACTTTTTTGTCACTGTTACATAATTTATTTAAATCCGAGTTATTTTGATTTTTATTCTTATTATAATATTGATTGTAAAATTGATTTTTATTCTTAGCATAATATTGTGAGTGTTTTTTTTGACCAGTGATAGTAGTGTATGTATTTACCCTTAATTTTTTTATAAATGTTTTTTGTACTGTCTTTTTTGTATTCGAGTTAAATTTTAAGAAATTATTTTCATAATATATTTGATCAATTGTATAGTTAATTTTATTACAGATGTTAATTGAGTTTAATACATGAGTATTGTTAAGATTTATAAAATGACAGTTAGCATAGTTTTTACATGTCATCCTAATCAAGTTATTTAATTTCCATTCATTAAGGTGTACATTTTTTACAACACTTAGAATTAAAATAGGACAGTTTATTTTAGATGCCTTAAGAAAACCGCATAACTCTGATATAATTTTCATGGGGTTTTGGTCATGTTGTCCAACGCTTAATATTATTTTATCTTCATTTGTAATATTAAATAAATACGGTGTTTTCAAAATTTCTTCGGTGATCGCGCCAGGCTTGATGAAGGATATTATTTCAAATTTTTCGTAAGGGTTATTTTGTCTTTGTTTCGGCAGAGGCATTTTTATAGATTATTACTTACTTAATACTTATTTGTTTACTTTTTAACAGATATCTGCATTTTTCAATATTGAGCCACCTTATATTCTGATTATAAAATAAATTTTACTGAAGTCGGAAGTTAATTTTTTTTTTTTAAATATTTAATTTAAACATTACTTTGTTTTTAAGTAAATCCATTGTGCATCTTATGAAAAAAAGTAACAACATTATAGAAAAAAAATCAAAAATAATCTGGAAAAAGAAGAAGAAATAAGTAAAAATTAAAAAAAAAAGACAATAAATATTCAAGATGTGACGAAAGAAGAAATAATTAAAAAATTGCATTTTTTGTAGCTTTAGTTAAGCTTATTAATACAAAGAAAGTGTTACATGTTATAGTATAAAACAGTCCTTTTCAAGTTCATTTTATAAAACAAAAACATTTTTTTAGTTTCGAAAGCATAATCATAATTTAAAAAAGTTCAAAATACATAAAACAAATTCAAAGAAGTTACCTTAGTAGGTGCAGACTTGTGAACTAAGCTTTATACTTTCCAACGCGTTACTGCGTCTTTCCAATTTGTTACTGTCTCATGTTTTTTATGTTTAAAATATAAAATATTTCGAGTGTTTTATAAGACAATATATTATATTCTTTTGGTTTTTGGTAAAACACATTAAAGGTTGTTATTTAATACTATTATCAGTTTTAGAACTGTTATTACAGTTATCACAATCATAAAATAATGAGACTACTTTACCTAAAAGTTACAAAGTGGATATAATTTTAAGATTTAATGTTTGATAGATAAGTATTTGAAAAAAAAAACTTTGTTAAAACATAAACACTATGTTGCACATTTCGTAATAAAGAAGTTCTTTAATAAAAAACTCTGCGTTGTTAAGTAGTATTCGTTTCAAAAAGTTACAAAATGGAACCCAGAACCCCCATCATGTACCAAAAATTCATACTTTCTGTAAAAAGTTAAGATTTTTGGGTAATATTGTTATGAAAATAATATATTTAAAGAATAAACGAAGCAATCGGCATCCTGAAAATAGTTGTTCTAAACTTTATTTTTTATTGTACTCCATTTTGTAACCGGGACATATTTTTACGAAATTGCCCATATTCTTGGATAGACGGCGCTACAACACGGCAACTAAGCGAGTAAAAGAGAGAAAAAAAAATCTGTTGTCAAACTAAAAAAATCAAGACCTAGCGGCGTTCCTTGTTTGTGTTATTAAAAATATCAAAAACATCAGTTTTGCGGTTGATTCATGATTGTTATGGTAAGTGTATTTATTACGTTTAATCTTTATTTTCTACGTATTGTATTGTTTGTAGTGTGTGTTTTTAGTGCTTTTTCGATGTCGATAAATACATAACCTTTAAAATGGCAAGCTGGGAAAGAGGAACAGCTATACCAGAACCTCAATTCTCGTATTTAAAGTAAACAATTTAAACAGTCAACTTCACTTTGTTTGGATTGAAAGTGTAGCGTCATGTTACCGTGAACGGATTTTATGCCGCTTCGACCAATCAGAGCGCGTTTCACGTTGGTTTAACGTTCATAAAACACACCTTTTGAGAGTGTAAGCATGTCGGGATTTGATTGTAATTGTATTAATGCAGGTTTTATTTAGCAGAATTGCCCCCCAGGTTAAGAGAAACATATGTTCCTCTTTCCCGGTTTCAGGGGGCAACAAACATTTTTAAAATCCGCTAAAATACCGGCTGACTTTTTAAGTACTGGCCAAGATTTGTAGGATGAACCTACCTATGAGTACAATTACGCGTATAGGCCGTGAGAAAAGTTCAAAATTGTTGCTACATTATTATTCTGCCGTACCCTGACAAAACACTGTATCTACAGATACAGTGTTTTGTGGTAACATGAATATTTAGATTCTGTACCATTAGGTACATGGTATGACATCAAAATAATATTTAAAAAGTCTTAATAATATGGAAATTAGTCATAGCAATTTAGACTGTATAACCAATATTACAGAGACCGATTTTGACAAAATACTGTTACTATAGGTACAGTGTTTTGTCAAAACAAACTCGATGTTATTTGATCACATGTAACTGAAGATGCAGTGTTTTGTCTTAACAACATCACAGCGTTTTCCTATTCGTCAAGTAAGTAAGCGATATTTGGCGGCAAAAAATATTTCAATTAGTCACAGCTTATCGATTATACAACTTTGCCTCGTGATAAGAAAATCTTCAAAATTAGCAGAGAACGTAATAAACTTATAAACCTAACCCGAACGAGGCAAGAGCAATGTGTGAGTTCTACAGTGAATTTCTCGAACTTAAATAGTTCCATTGCCAGTAAACCTGAAAACCATTTTGACTTGCCCGGGAATAATATACCCTATGAAGAAATGTTTGATTTCGTCACTACCAGTGAACCTATTTTGTACTCAACTTCTGCTGATGAAACTAAGACTCCTACTCCTATTATAACTGTACTACCCACCACCAACCAATCCCAACAATCTCTACATGTGAAGTCCATAGATATGTCATCCACTCAATCTGCAGCGGATACACGAAACCTACAACCAAACACTTCATCCGATATGCAAAGAAAAGTTACCTCGATGTTTTTGGATGAAGTACTAAGGGATCAAGATATTCCTATGCCTACTCAGTGATGACTGCGCCCCCGCCCCCTATCCTGTGATAGTGTTGTACTGTTACAACAGCATACTACAAAAAGAAAACAGGAAAGAAACCCAACAAAAATTTTAGAACAGCAGAAGAATAAGCACCCCATTTGTTCTTACAGGCACAAGATTTGCCATCTTGTGCCTGTAAGAACAAATGTACTCAGAAAATTGGCGAGACCGAAAGGAAATCTTTATGGGCTGTTTATTGGGATATGGACCGCCAGAGACGACGAGATTTTATTTCAAGACACGTGACCTCAAAAGCAACGAAAGTTAAAACTGTTCAAACTTCTCGCAGACAAAATACTTTGCAGTGGAAAGTTAAGGAAGTTGAAATGTGCAAGGTATTTTTCTTGGCAACAATTGGCTGCGCAAATGATGAGGCAGTTCAGTCTGTTTTAAAAGCTAATCGCAAGACAAACAATGAATAAAAAACACATTATTTTTACTAGTTTTTTTATAAGGTTGCCTGGTTGCCTTTTTTCACCAATATAGCCTTTAACCTTTTCCATAGCAACTGTTGTGACAATAGACTGCAATTATTAGCAGTTGCAGTTTTTTGCCAAAACAATTATTGAACTTGGCTAGAACTTTATGTTATGACATAATACGTTTTATGCTATAAATATAATAAATAACATACTTTTTAACTAGTTTTCGTACGGCACAATGAGGAAGATGTAAATCAAAATTTATTCCCCTTTTTCAGCCCTAACAAAAAATTTAAGCAATAATAAGACTAACTGTGAAAAAATTGTGTTGATATCACGAAAATTGAGTTTTTTATAAGCAAATCAATATGGGAACGCGCGAAAACTGATTGCGCCCGTCGAGTAATGGCTGTGACGTCACATCGCCGTGCGTAGCTAGCTAACTATGCAATGTGCATACAGTATGTTTTTGACACGCGCTCTGTAAACTTACCTTCGTTCATTTCGATTCATTTTTATATATTATTATAATAAATATGACTTAATAGGGAAAATTGTTAAATTTAAACAAAAAATTAATACCAACTTTCAAAGTAAAAACGCACAAAAGAGTATGAAATAAATTTTATTTTCTAAAAATAATTCTCCTTCTAAATTCGGCTAAAATTTTAACTATTTCCCTACTCAATCTTCTTAATTTTGAAGTCTGTGCCAGCCCAAACAATATCCTGATAAAACAATATTTTATAGAACTCACATTTAAGTTGGCAACCAACTTCAAAATTATGAAAATCGAGTAGAGAAATCAAAAATTTCAAACTCAAAATGGGCTATGAAGTACATTATTTTGATAGAACAAATCTTTATCAAGTAAAAGTTACGCCATCTTGGTTTTCACAATACTTCAAAAGTTAGCCATCTTGTTTTCACCATACTTCAAATGTCAAAATGGCCCCAAAAATCTCAAAAATGGGACCATTTAACTGGAGATAGTATACGTCTATGAGAGAAATAATTAAAATTTTTGGCGAATTTAAAAAGGGAATTATTTAGAAAATAAGATTTTTTTCATACTTTTTTGTGCGTTTTTACTTTGGAAGTCTGTTTTCATTTTTTGTTTCAAAATTATAATATTTCATATTTAGGGCTCCACTTAGGGCACACAAAGAACGCTTATAGTTTCGCTCGCTCCGTCCGTCCGTCTGTTATACTTATACCAATCAATATTCATACCGTAATTATGAATATTGATGGATGAAATTTGGTACAGTTATAGATTGTGTGTAGATCTTAGGTTTGGCATAATAAAATAATAATAATTTTATATTTTAGGGGTAGCTCTGAAGGGGGGATGAAATATTTTTTCATTCTACCCCATTTGTGGGGTATCGTTGAATAGGTATTTTAGAATTTAGGTAAGGTTTCTTTTAACATTACTTTTTTACAAAGTCGACTATTTTCGAGTAATCAGCCTCCAGTGGTTTGTAAGTTGGTCCCCCCTCCCTTAGAATTTCTAAATTATAAGAGATAGAAACTTGTAAGCTTCTATGCTAATAGATCATGCTAAAAACTCTTTAGGAAAATTATTTTAAGCGAAATCGGATAGTAACTTTTGAAGTAACTTGAAAAACCTATTACGCGATTTCCAAACGTGTGTCTTTAAAGACTGAGTTCTGTTCAATGCTTTTGGATCTAGGGTATACCCTTGGCACAAAATTTTACTTTTTGGTATGATATGCTTAATTTACTTCACATTGGCCAAATTCTTAAAGATGTACCTATACATTTTGAGGAGTTCCCTCGATTCCTCATGGATTCCATCATCAGGTTTCCACTTTAGTGACTAAAGTCTAAAAGGGCCAATTTCAAATTAGGGGCCATCCATAAATAACGTCACACGTTAGGGGGGAGGGAGGGGGTCGACGAAGTGTGACATTGTGTGACAAGGGGGTAGGAGGGGTCCTAATTTTCGTGACGTCACATTTCAAAATCTATTTTAATCTAAGTGTTAATATAGTAATCATAAGATAGTAATATAGCTAATGATATTATGATAGCTATTGCCCCAGTGTCGAGACCCCCCAGCCCCAGTGATGTTTAAAAGATCATAATGTTGTTTTTTTATTACATAAGTTATTTTTTTTTCGCCGAGAAAATGCGTTTCAGCATCCCACTAGGGGATAGCGGTCCTACCCGTGAGTATGTGAGACTCTGCTGCACCCGAAAAGATGGTGAATGGGCGCAGCCCCTACTCAGGGCCGAGCCGACCCCCGGCAGCGCCTGTGTGCGAAACCCATGAAGCGCCTCTTATTTTTACCCGACTGCGCGACGCAAAGGAGTGGTAATGTGTTTATCCGCTTATGTATGTATGTATGTTTGTATGTTCCTTTGAAGCACTATACAGACCAAACGCCTGGACCGATTTTTATGATTCGCATGTCAATCGATTCCTCTTAGTCCGGCGAGTGTCACTAAAGAAAGACATGACGTTAGTGAAAATTAAAAAAATTAAAGTCAACAAACTATGTCAAGTGGGGTATCGTTGAATACTTTGGTTGAATAGGTATTTAAAAATAATTTTATTTTTTTCGATTCGACTGACCGTTTAGGATCTATATCGATTTAAAGTTGCGCAACAACCATTCTCACAATATATAGGTTTTTAGACAGTCTACTGTTTAAAAACCTACATGTTAATGTTCGTATCATCTTATTTTTGCTTTAAATCGACCAAATGTTTTTTTTTTATGAAATATAGGGGCAAACGAGCAAACGGGTCACTGATGGAAAGCAACTTCCGTCGCCCATGGACACTCGCAGCATCAGAAGAGCTGCAAGTGCGTTGCCGGCCTTTTAAGAGGGAATAGGGTAATAGGGGAGGGTAGGGAAGGGAATAGGGTAGGGGATTGGGCCTCCGGTAAACTCACTCACTCGGCGAAACACAGCGCAAACGCTGTTTCACGCCGGTTTTCTGTGAGCCCGTGGTATTTCTCCGGTCGAGCCGGCCCATTCGTGCCGAAGCATGGCTCTACCACGTATATCTACCACGTATATATGTGTTGGATAAACTAAAAAATTTAAAATAAAATAAATAATAATAAAAAAAAAACCCGACTGCAAAAAGGACAGATAAAGCAACGTAGGTACTAAAAAGACCGAAACAAGATTGAGAAAACTGACTACACTATGAGCTGAAAGCCTAAGTGAAATAATTAACGTTATGTTTGTTAGCAGGCGGGGCCCATATATTTTTGTACAATTTATAATGAAAATGGGTACCGCTTGCTAACCAAACATAACGTCAATTAATTCACTTAGGCTTTCAGCTCATAATTTAGTCTGTTTTCTCAATATTGTTTCGGTCTTTTTAGTAGTTGCTTAGGTATCTGTCTTTTTTTGTAGTCGGGTTTTTTTTTTTTATTATTTATTTTATTACGAATATTCATGTTTTAACGTAAGTAAGTACTTTTTTTTTGTTAATTTTGACTGAAAGAAAAATGTTCTTCAGTTTAATATACTTAGTTTATATATTATCTTAAAGAGGTAAAACGTCCGCTTGCCAATTACTACGAAAAATAAAGCGCGAATTAAATTGTTACTACTTAATTTTTGATGTTATATTATCTATTTTTAACTTCCCGTTAAGAATATCAAAGATTTCCAAAAATCGGGAAGTTATTGGTTTTACCCCGTTTTGCAAAAATCGAATTCTCATCAGATCTCGACGTTCTGAGGTCACAGGAAGCTTCCCTGACTACCCCCGCGAGTGTGTCACTATGTCGGTATGTATGTATGTGTGTGTGTAAGTAAGTAAACGTTTTATAACTTTTGAACGGTCTGATCGATTTTATTGCGGCTGGCACCATTCGTAAGGGCTTGGCCAAACTTAGATTTTGAATACAATTTGGACCGATTCGGATACATTTCAAGAAATCTCAAAAATCTGTCATTTTTTTTAAGTGGTTTTTTTGGAATAACTTTTAAACGGCTTTATCGATCGACTCCAAAAACTAATTAACTCTTAACCTTGAAAAACCACGTCGATTGCCTCTAATCCGGTCAAAATCGGCCGATTTGTTCGAGAGATATCGTGCAGGAAAGAAAACCGAATTACTCCGAAAGTTTTCATCTTAAAAAAAAATTGTTGTCGATACTTTAAAAGGACATGAAAAACTACATCGATTGCCACCAATCGCGTGAAAATCGGTTGATTCATTCCAAAGTTATGACAGTTTGAAATTTCAACAACTATTTTTTGAAATTTCAAACTGTCATAATTTTGGACGTTTTATTAAACTTTCCAAGGCTGATGAAAGAAAATTATCAGTGAAAATTTTTAGAAGCACTTTTTTTTAGCTCGATAATCTCAAAAATGACGCATTAGATAAAATTTAAGTGGTTAGCGGGAAGTTGCACGGATGGCCTTTAGGTCAACTGTTTTCGTAATTTTGTTTTAAAAGAGTTTTTTTTTTATTAACTTTTAAACGGCTTTATCGATTAACTCCAAAAACTAATCAGCTCTTAACCTTGAAAAACCACGTCGGTAACCGCTAATCCGGTCAAAATCTGTTGATTCTTTCGAGAGATATCGTGAAGGAAAGAAAACCGAAAAAGTGTTTTTTCGGAATAACTCCGAAATTTTTCATCTAAAAAATTTTTGTTGTCAATTCTTTCAAAGTATATTAAAAAACTGCACCGATTGGCGCAAATTGCGTGAAAATCGGTTGATTCATACCAAAGTTTGAAATTTCAAAAAAATGTGTTTTATTAAACTTTCGTCAGACATCTCAAGTCTGATGAAAAAAAATTATCATTGAAAATTTTTAGAAGCCCTTTTAGCTCGGTAAGCTCAAAAATGACGTATTAGATAAAATTTAAGCGCTTAGCGGGAAGTTACACGGATGGCCTTTAGGTCAACTGTTTTCCTAATTTTTTTAATATCTATGGACGCTTCACACCAAGTCAATCTGGTTCTGTGGTAAGTTCTCGAAGAACTTGTGTTACGGCAACGGCACCTAATATATTTATTATTTTTATATTATACACATACTTATTTAAGATTTTCATCATCCATGACCCAGGAACACGGAAAAAACTTTTTGTTCCTTCGGCGGGATTCGAACCCCCGTTTGAGTTCTCAACTACAAAACTGTTAGATTGTAATATAACTAGTGAAATTGTAAAATGTTTATAGACTTCCGACGCGAATATTCTACCTATATTTTTTTTTGTTACATTATAAATATTTATTAATTAGTAATGAATCTTTCAACATATTTTTACAATCTTGTTAGTTATTTTATAATGAATAAAATATGATTGTTCAATTGTTTAGACTCTCTCTACTACTTTAAAATCGGGAAAACCCCGCGATTACAATGCCCGTGCGGGCGGGTGCGCCCGTGCCACCGCGCTTGCGTCGCACGCGGGCCGCGGCACGCATCGCATTGGGATTCGGGTTGCGTTATTTTGATTTGTAATGTAAAGTAAATGTATTAAGTATATGTTTTGTTATTTACAAGACATATGTTGCGCCTATTGTACCTTCTTACTTATCGATACTCCACTACAAACAATATGTTGTTGTGTAAGTGTTAAAGTGTAACATAAATAATTTCGGTAGCGGCCTGCGGCGCCCCCATCGTCTTGGCGCCTGTGTGCGCCGCACACATCGCACACAGGGGCGGCACGGCCCTGCCCCTACTCAATAAAAACTCGGCGGTACTCCACTCCATACCACCCTTGGCGGGCCACGGGATCGCGTGAGCCTGGGCATAAGAGTCTGGCAAGAAAGACGATCCATGCGTCAGATGGGCATATAAAAGTTGGACCTGTGCCTAATCTCTCGACAGTCGTGTCGGTCATCCGTCCCACCAATTCAAATTAAACAAATTTCGGAACTGCTGTTTTAATTGAATAATTATTTCTAGATGTAAAATTGTAAAATGTGACGTCACGCTAGGGAGGGAGGGGGTCTCACAAATGTGACAAGGACGGGGGAGGGGGTCAAAAATCATGAAATTCGTCTGACGTAATTTATGGATGGCCCCTAAAACTCGAGAACGGCTAGACCGATTTGGCTGATTTTGATCTTAAAATAATTGTATCAGTTCAGGGAAAGTTATATATATATATATATATATATATATATACGTTAGGGCTATATATAGGGTATGGAACCGGGAAATCCCGGTCCCGAAATTCCCGGGAATTCCCGAAATTTTGAGTCGGTCTGAGAACCGGGAATCAAAAATGAGAACCGGGAATCTCGGTACTTTCGGTACCGAACAGATTGTATTAAAATTTACAAGGATTTAAGTAAACTATCATCGGTAATTGTACATATTTAAGTTAATATTAAAGACAACAATGAAAAATATTACACAATAAAAGAATATAATTAGTAGTTCATATCAGTTTCTGTACATAAAAGCTAACTGTGAGGGGTGCGCTTCTTGTTTAATGTTCCTTGCTGCGAATGAGTTTTTATTCGCACATTTATTGGAATCAAAATATCCTTATACTTACTAGGTGTAATGTTATAAATGCGAAACCTTGTAAACTAAAACTAGGCACTGCCATCTACTAAATACCTCGTTAAAATAAACATTGATAAAACAACGACTTGCAGGTGTGTAAGGAAAACGATGAGACGCTCTAACGGCTAACAGCTTCTTAAGTTCAGCACCACAGCAGACACCTGGGGTTCCACGAATACTCTTATGGCAGATAAAATGTGTGGACGCAACGATCAAACCCCAACAAACCCCTTTTAGTTAGGGAGCCAAAGAGGGGAGTTCGCTATATGCTCGAGCCCATCAGTCATCGAAGATACTTTACTTAAATATTGTTTAGTACCCCCAGCGAGTATGAGATCTTAATGTTAAACTTTCAGTATGCTTATCTCACTAATCTATCACTTCTAATAAGTTACCGCGACGTTCGAGCATGTACACTAATTGCATTCTGGGCACCCCAACCATTTGACGTTTTGCAAAAATCAAATAACTCGAACTAACATTAGCATTTATTAATGGTTTTTTAATAAGAAACCATCAATAAATGCTAATAAAAAAATGACCTACGGCTCTTTACTATCGCCAGTAAAGTTGTCATTAATATGGCGGTGACATATTGGCTGATGTGTCGAGTTGCCATTAAAACCTTATTTAATTTGTAATTGTACTATAAAATTTTATTCTTATATTTTGAATTACTTTTGAGACAGTAATAACACATGGATTTCATGCCTTAACACCAGTCCCGAAATTCCCGAATTTCCCGGGAAATCCCGGTTCCGAAATTGCCCAGTCCCGAAATTCCCGGTTCTCAAAATGAGACCGGTTCTTCCATTCCCTAGCTATATACATATATATCCCTAACGTATATCCGCCTCCTTTTTTTGGATGTCGGTTAAAAAATACTAAAATATAATAGTCAATCTATGACATTTTGTTCATAAAGTTTTTTGTCGAGATCTCAAACAAGTGACTACACCATAAACATAGTTATAAGCGAGGGAAAAAGTAGGTAGGGAGTTTTTTGTATTTTCTTATTTCATCTTGTATGTTTCATTCAATAGATTAAATATATTTTTTAAGTAGGTACCTAACATATCTGCGTGACTCGTGTTTTATTTCTCTATGTAAAACCCATTGTTTAAAATACATTGTCACTAAAATACTGAATTCATTCTGAGCATATTCTATAAACTAAACATTTAGTAATGCAAAAAAAAAAATGTAGGTAGATGTTTCGTATTTATTTAGGTACCTACTCAGTACTCACATTAAAATATTCTTCGCAATAAATGTCTACTGATTTTTGTAGCTATAACACTTTTTTCAACACTTTACACAACTAATTTTCTCAGATTTTGTCGTTGGTCACATGAAAAAAGTATTTTTCTGGAGTGCTAACCGTTGTATTATACATAAAGGTGTTATACAATTATATCTATATGTTATTTTATCACCATAATTCCAAAAATTTCAATAAAACTTCAAAATTACTGCACGAGTTCCTTATCGCGGCGGTCAGAGCCGGCGAAATGACGTCACGCGTTGAGCGTTCAAGCTCGCGCTGATTTTAAAAACATCCAACTTTAAAAATTAATAAAAAATTCAGTTTTTGAGATATCGAAAAAATTCTTTCACTAATATTTTTTAGATTTTATTTTTGATTTTTATACATTATAAAATAATTACACTCATCTAGCTCATTATGTGTACTATTAACAAACACATATCAAAATTTTAAAGTAATCTGATAAGATTTGACGTATTTATGCGAAATTTTAGAAAAAAAAACGTTTTTCGTCATTTCTAGAAAACACCTGTTTTCAAATTACGTCATTTCTAGAAAACACCTGTTTTGTCAGGGCACGGCAGTATAGTGTAGCAGACTTGGGTAGAGTTGTTAACGCACGGTAAAGTGGTAATGAACATTTTATTCCAAAATCGCACGTAGGAAAAAAGTACATTGTCTTTAAAATAAAGTACAATTTATTTATTATCATTATTATGTTTAAATACATACCAACTTTTTATTATTTTTGGCACTTTGTATCGAATTAGTATATGTACCTTTACAATCCGTATAAATTAAATTAAATAAGTACTTAATACATTTTTAATCAAATTCAGAGACACTTTGTTTCTTTCGTCTCTCTTGCTATTGATCACAGAACATTTTCGAAATATTATACAATAAAAATGAAATGACTTTATAAAAAATTATCATTGCTCTTATTAAACACTTGCTGCCTTTATTGTGCAGTTGATAGTTCTAAAGTGTATTGTAATAAAGTTAGCTAGTTAGTTAGTAACGAAAATTTTCCATATAGGGTAAATACGCTAAATGTCGGCCACTTACGGATTTTCTAACTTTAGATCGCTCCGGATCCATCAGTTTGCAACGAAAGGATAGCTTGTGATACGGTTTTAGACAGGTTGATAAATTTATTTTACATTTATAGGCTTAGGGTTGACTTTTCTACTAAACGAAAAAAGTATTAAGGTTTAAATGCGTCGAGAACGAAAAAACCTTAAAGTCGGCCGTTCACGGCCCAATGATCGGTCGCGTTTTTCCCAAATGTCGGCCGGGCATAGGGTGTAGCCTCTTATAATATTAATAAATTATAATAATACATAATTCATTTTTGAGACAGCAAGTTTGATAAATAAATTGAAAAATGACTACCTAGTAACTACACAAACAATGAAAAATACAAAAGTGATCAGCCTGTACAGTAGCACTCGATTCTTAGGCTGGCCGACATTACGATCTTTAATATTTCCAAAGTCGGCCCCTGTTTCGTATAGCTTATTTCTCGAGATTCAGCTAATACCACCCCGGCCGGTATTTGGCGATTGAACGTAAAATAGATTTATTAACATAAAAGCGTTACAAATTTTACTATTAAGACAGTGGAATTTGTAGTATTGGACTTTATAAAACAGACTGCATTTATCTTAAGTCGGCCCCGGCCGAGATTCCGATTTTCAGTCGAAACTGGTATTCTAATGGCGGCCCCCTATTTTTCCCTAAAACCAATACGCAAAACGTTGAAAAAACTATCTCAAAATATAGTAAAAATACCTTTTTAGTGATAGCAAAGCTAAAAACCAAAAAAAGAAATGTCTTACCGTTGTAATATCAATCCCCGAATCGTGGCTATTCACAGCAAGTAAGCTGCTTTAACTACGAACTTCAATGCTTCAACGGTGCTATCGCTACTGACGCTCGGTGTGCGAAGAGCAAGTGACGTAATCGGATAGTAACGGTTTGCACTTAAAGAGTATGAACTAAGCTTGCAATTTCAGTGGCAAAATTACCACTTAATTATCTTTTGAAGGAATGCAAGCTGAAAATATGCAGACGGCCGAGGATTGGAGGGGGGCCGACGTTTGGCGTATTTACCCTAGGTAGATCATCCATATCTACATTATATTTTTGCAGATTTATATTTTCAATTATCTTAACAATTAACATGCAATCGACATCTATTGAGCAATCGATGTATTTCGCAATATGTATGAAAAAATAATCATAATATTATTATGACAAAAGTTTTCAAAATCCTAAAAAAACCAAATCGTGAAAATAAAGTATTTTCGTCAAAGATTTCAACTCAAGATAGGCTATCACGTACATTTAGCAGAAAAAAATTCATACAAGAAAAAGTAACGCCAGCTTGGTTTTCACCATAACTCAAATGTCAGCCATCTTGTTCTCACCATACTTCGAATTTCAAAATGGCCCCAAAAATTTAAAAATTGGGGCCATTTTATTGGAGACACTTTTTGCTCAACATGCCTCGTCTATAATATACGTCTATGATTTTCGTACTTTATTAGTATCATAAAGTACAGAGTACAATTACCTGAAATAACGTACAATACTTTATTATAAAACTAGATGACGCCCGCAACTCCGTTGCGCCAAAATTCGTTTATCGCGGCGGAACGTACATTTTTCCGGGATAAAAAGTATCCTATGTCCTTTCTCGGGTCTCAAAGTATCCCTATACCAAATTTCATCAAAATCGGTTCAGCGGTTTGGGCGTGAAGAGGTAACAGACAGACAGACAGACAGACAGACACACTTTTATTAGATTGGGGAAAAAGTTTCTTCGCATTTTATATAAAAATTCAAAAGGTTTTTTTATAAAGTTTATTTACAAGTCACTAAAGTAAGTATATAGGTGCCATTTTGTTCGATAACTTTTTGCCATCTTGTTGGTAGGTACATGATCCCATTGCTATAAAATTTTTGGGGCTTCTGATGAAAAAACTGCGACAAGTGGTTTTGGCAGTCCTCTTGTGATGTCAACCTGACACTGCCTAAGGAATTCTGCAGCGACCGAAACAGGTGGAAATCTGAAGGTGTAAGGTCAGGACTATACGGCGGATGCATTAACACCTCCCAGCCAAACTCCCGTAATTTTTTCTGAGTGGCTAAAGATGTGTGAGGTCTAGCGTTATCATGGTGAAAAACCACACCCCTTCTGTTGATTAATTCCGGCCGCTTTCTCTCAACTTCTTGCTTTAATCTCATCAGTTGTTCGCAGTACAGTTCAGAATTGATGGTCCTGCCTGGCGGTAACAGCTCATAATGAATAATGCCCTTCCAATCCCACCACACACACAGCATCACCTTGTTGCGAGTTAACCCGGGTTTCGCCACAGTCTGTGAAGCCTGACCGGCCTTTGACCACGATCTTTTTCGCACGTTCTTGTCGTACGTGATCCACTTTTCATCACCAGTTATCAGCTTCTTCAAAAATGGTTCGGTTTCATTACGTCGTAATAAAGAATCACAAATGAGTACACGGATCATTAGGTTTCTTTCAGTGAGCTCATGAGGCTCCCAAATATCGAGCTTTTTTGTGTACCCAGCTTTTTTCAAATGCGCCAAAACCGTTTTGTGGTCAATCCCCAGTTCTTCAGCTACATCGTAACTACTAATATGCCGATCTTGCTCCACTTTTTCAAAAATGGCAACAGTTTTGTCCGTAACAGGGCGACCAGAGCGACGTGCATCTTTGATATCAAAATTTCCGGATTGAAAACGCTTAAACCAAATTTGCGCTACTCTCACAGATACTGCATTAGGTCCATAAACATCACAATTTTTTTTCGCGGCTTGTGTTGCATTTTTACCTTTTTTGTAATAAAATTTTAAAATGTATCGAAATTTTTCATAAGAATCACTCATTTTAACAATAAGAAAAACAAATGAAAATCTCAAATTTACCTAATTTGAATTTGGAATTGTCTTCTGTAAAATTAAAACTTTTTAATGATACCAAAATCAGCCAGATACAATTGGTATAGCCCAAGATATTTTATGACAAGTTCATACATACTATAATGCGAAAAGACTTTTTCCCCAACCTATTATTAGTATGGAAGTATGGATACGGGTGGCAACACTGGCAACCCTAGTTTGGTCGGATGCTATTTTTCCGTGTGTGTGCTCGAATGCGTTCAGGCGTCAGTTCTAATTGAAACGATCGGCCTCTCGTCTGATCACACTTCGTCGACTCCTCCCTCCCCCTGAACGTGTAACGTTATTTATGGATGGCCCCTTATCTCGTTGGTACTTGGTATATAAAGTAGTTTACGAATTATGACCTATTCTGAGACCGACCGAATATACATACACATAACCTAACCAAGAGCATGTCAGGACATGTCTAACGAGGGTTCCGTAACTATAAACGCGTAATATGCTTTTTTTTAATTACTCTAAAAGTTACTGTCCGATTTGGTTCAAAATAATTTTCCTAAAGAGTTTTTAGCATGATCTATCAGCATAGAAATTTGCAAGTTTCTATCTCCTATAGTTTAAAAATGCTAGGGGGGGACCAACTTACAAACTACTTTGGAGGCCGATTACTCGAAAATGGTCAACTTTATAAAAAAGTAACGTATGAAACCTTGCCTTTATTTTAAAAGGTCTATTCTACGATACCCCACACGATGGGGTAGAGTGAAAAAATATTTTTCATCCCCACTTCACATGTATGGAGAGCCACCCCTAAAATATAAAATTTTTTTTTTTTTTATCTATACCGTGAGTATAGATCACGGTATAGATAAAAAAATAATCTATAACTGCACCAAATTTCATCAATTTATATTCATAATTACAGGAGCTAGAGGCGCGGACAGACAGACAGACAGACAGACAGACAGACAGACAGACAGACAGACAGACGGACAGAGCGAAACTATAAGGGTTCCTTAAGTATTACGGAACCCTAAAAACCACCACAAAACAATTATTAAAAAAAGTAAGGTGGGGCAAGACGGCGGGTATGGACGTGGTGTACTCGTACCTACCATATTATATGCCATGAGGTGTACCCACTACCTACTAGGCTTTTCAAGTGTTCCCTACGGAAATAATGTCCGTTATCAGTGGTCGGGAGTGGAGTGCCGAGTGGGTGACAATCTCGGCGGCCACTCGAGCCGCGGCGGCGCGGCGGCGCGTGGCGCGTCCGTCACGCCGCGCTCCCCTGCTAATTAGTTCGCCCTGCACCTGCCAAACGCTCCAATATGGGCCATACAAGCGGGGAATTTTTCAAATGATATGTCTTGACGCCCGCGGATCTCGCATTTCACGGATTATAACAATATCTAGGACGCTTCACACCACGTTAGTCTGGCCTCACGGTTAGGGTTACCATATCTCAGGATTTGTCCTGAGATTTCAGGATTTTTCGACTCTTCTCAGGATTCCGGCCGGATTTAGCAAATCTAGTGATAGCTCAGGATTTTCAATAAAACACAGGTTACATTTTAAAGATCTCTCTTATTAAACTACTAAAAATAATTTTCTTTTAGTAACAAATGCAGTTAAAATCAATACTTATTTATCAAAGTGAAACAAACTAAAAATAATCTTCTTTTGGTAACAATTGCAGTTAAAATCAAAAAAGTCGCGTAAAACGCGTGCGCAAGATAATAATACGTTTTTGAGAGAAAATTCTCAAGCTGTAGAAAATCTCAGGACTTTTCCATGGAAATCAGGCCTTTTCTCCGGACTTTTGATTTTTTCATCTGGTAACCCTACTCACGGTAGGTATCCAAGGAATTTGTGGTACCAGTTACGGGGACCAGACAATGCCTCCCATTGTCTGGTACTATTACATATTAATACTTCTATTATAATACTTTTATACTATACATAGGTATTTAGATTTTTACTATTACTAGATGTAGTCCGCAACTTCGTGCGCGTAAAAGGTATGAACTGTACATTTCGCTGCAATAAAAAGTAGCCCATGTTCTTCCCAAATTTCATCAAAATCGGTCCAATAGTTTCGGAGCTAATTCAATGCAAACAAATAAACTTTTTTTCTTTATAATATAGAATAGGTAAATAGGTTTCGGTAAAATCAATTACGGATATTTTGGGCATATGATCTATTGCTTATGTAAAGACGTTTAAGCAGGAAAATAATTGTCATACTAGAAAAAAAAATCTTTATACTATTACTAGCTGTTGCCCGCGGCTCCGCCCGCGTAAATATAGTTTTTTCGCGGTCGTGGATATGTGACTGTTGCAGAAAATTTATAAAAACAATCCTTGATGCGGACTATTATCATGCTAAAATTTCAGCTCGATCAGTGCAGAATTTTTTTCGAGTTTTTGAAGCGTACACAAATCAACACAACATTTTTATATATAATAGCTTTTGCCCGCGGCTCCGCCCGCGACTAATGAGGTTTTTTGGCCACTCCCGACTGTACTCTAAGTTAAATCTGTATCTTCCTTATCTTACGTTCTCTCTTTAATTACTAATTGACGTAATTGTTTGTCCGAAGCACTATCATACCATATTTCATTTAAATGGTTTAAACTCTTAAGCTATGAAAGACATTAAAAAAATAGACACAATAGTACATTATCCCTCGGAAACACTATTATCTGGGGGCACAGCAATGCCCCCGCCAAGTCGAGCGCGAAGCAAACACTGCCGTACCATCCTTTACTGGAACCATTTCGCCGCATTTACAGGCCCCTATTTGAGAACCTCTGGATAAGACCAGGGCCCATAGACGTATATTATAGACGAGGCATGTTGAGGCAAAAAGTGTCTCCAAAAAAATGGCCCCAATTTTTAAATTTTGGGGCCATTTTGACAGTTGAGGTTTGGCACTTGTGATCTTACCATTTCTACATTTGCTATATATGCAGTTTATCCAGTCCGCATATAATTCATAAAATACCGAGTAGTTGCGTAATTAAAGGCTGTAAAAACTATGACAAACGTGTAAAAAAGATAGACGGGATATCTTATCACAGGTAATTATCACAATATTTTTTGTTACAATTAAAATACTTATGGAATTTTAAATAAATATTCAAAAAATGGCGGCCAACTATGAAATATTATAACACTGGTTATTGTATGCGCAACAGTGAAAAGGTAACTTTGTAGGGACGTCATTTTTATTATTGTAAATTACAGAAATAAGAGATTCAGTTTTTTTTTATTTCAGTACCTAACCAAACCTAAACTTACCCGTCAGTATTCACATTTTTGATTAATTTAAATAAAATGAAACTAAGGCTTACTATTTATTTGATTTTTACATATTATATTTAAAAATATTATTTACTATCTGGCCTGACAGACGTTGTTCTGTGAATTATGAAATTGAATAAAAAATGCTCGGGAGAATTTTCTTTCTACGGGAGAACTACACTTGAAGGTTGTAAGCGTAGGTTGCTACACCCATAAGTCATACCCTACACCTACAACCTACATCTAGACCTACTACATACCTATAGTTGGTAGGTGATAGGTTGGTAGGTAAACAGTAGTTACCCCACTAAAAACCTACAAGATACATCTACTAGATGTAGATCACCTATAACCTGCACCTACTGTCTATTCTACTCCTAAACAACCACCTACAATGTTCAGGGGCCAGCCGATTTAACATTATGCACTTTTGGAGAAAAAAAAGTAATATTTCTGAAATATTACTATGTTACTGGAAGCACCTTTATACCGAGTGATTTTTTAATCCGTTTCAAGAGAAACAGTGTATAATAGTTACACAAAATAGAGTACTTTGGCATACTTAGTTTATTATTTTTTTCTTTTGTCTAATTTAGTGAACATTTGTTGTAAACATCGCAGAAATTTATAGTATTATTTAAATTACAGATTTCCCAATAATCCAGAGCGCAAAGAGATTTGGACTCGCCTTATTCGAGAACAACAAAATGAGCCTAACAAAAAAGTTACTCATAGATCTAAACTCCCCTCCCGCTCGCGCCTTGGTGACACCCACTTCGCAACGGGCCGTGCAGCAGAAATCGTAATATTTTAATTTCGCCATAACTTCAAAACCAAACATCCAATTTGAATAATTCAAAGACCAAATATTATCTACATAAACTGTACTTAGTGATGAAATATTTTATTTTGATAAGGATTAATAGCATGAGTAAAATAAATGCGTTTACATATAGTCCAAAAAAAATTCAAGATTTCTAAATAAAAAAATGGTTGTTATGCCTCACTTGACATAGATAGGTATAGTGTGTCACGGACTTTTTTGTAGATATTTATAAGATCTACAATTAATTAGAACATTTTATGGTTCTATCTTTTATAGTATAGGCAGCGTACGCAAAATAAGTAACTTTTCTGGTTGATTTTTACATCTTGTGTCCGAATAACCCAAATATCTTACGGAACCCTACTTTTTCCAAAATAAAATTTAGCCTATGTTCCTCGTGGATAATGTAGCTTTCTAAAGGTGAAAAAATTTTTGAAATCGGTCCAGTACTTTTTGAGCCTATTCATTACAAACAAACAAACATACAAACAAAGTTTTCCTCTTTATAATATTAGTGTAGATGTAGATTATTACTTTCAAACTGAATTAGATTATGTATAAGTTTTTATAAATTATAATTCAATATTCTTTTTATGGTACTTAATATAATTAGTTTTGTTTTTAATGAGTCTTGTTTTATTTATCTAGGTAATAAAGGAATATTAAGTGCTGTTGCGCTAGGATTTGTATGTAATTTTTGCTGCAGCGCTGGCTGTGAAACGTCACAGCTCCTACGGCTCCGCCCCTTCTGTGGCGCCGCTGGAGCTACGGCACATGTGTAAAAACAAATTTGTTGTCTGGTCTAGGTCCATACGCGTCGTATAGAAGAAAAAAATTGGTTTTCTTGTAAAATCATTTAAAATATCTTGCTTAGGTTAAAATATCTAGTATCCATACACCATAATAGCCATTGCACTAATCTATTACACCGATATAATATCTGTATAATATTCTAGTATGTAATTATCGTCATCTATGGGTACTAATCACCAGAGGAGTTAAAAGTGCGTTCCTGATCTTTGGCATACATTTGACAAATAATGTAGGTATAAAAAAAAGTTACGCCATCTTGATTTCAGAAGATTTATTCAAATAAATGTGGACTGAAAAATCTGCGGAAAGCAAATGTCGAAATGTCAAGATGACAAAATATGAAATCTCGACTGCCCCAAAAAACCCCAAAATTGGGGCAGTTTAAGTGTGGACAGTTTTTGCCTCAACACGCCTCGTCTATGCTTTATGATAATGAGAGTAATGTAATAAGAAATATGAAATATTTAAATTACATTACGTACCTGTAAAATTTATATTTGTTTGTAAGCCTTATTGATTTATTGTTGCTAATATTTTAGTAATTCCAGTATTAATGCGAGCTAAACTTATATTAAGTACGCCGGACAATTTTATTAACATTTCTTTAGTCAAGATATGTATTTAAAAAAAATGTATGCGTTGTACGCCCTTACAAAGTTATATCATACGACTAGCGACTGTTCCATCGGAATGGTAAAATCATGAAGCATAGATACCAGGAGTCCGAACGGTATAGGCTTTTTAATAATAATTATGTACACAATAATAGGACCACATCTTAGTTCTCTTTTCTGCCGCTAGGCGTGCGGGACCGACGAGTACCGAGTGTTGCCAATACTATTATACCGAGTGTTGCCAATACTATTATTTATTACAATTATTTTTAAATTACCGTTAGGCAATTACCGTGTTCTACGGTATCTATTTTTCGAGAACAGTTTCTAAGAATTTCCTAAAACTTTTAAATAATAAGATTTCAATCTTTCCAGAGCTGTCAATAGCAACTTTAAACTTCCCGCGTAATTTCAAACGAGTGCATGTCGGACCGTCGCGCGCTCTACCGGCAAAAATCTGTCCCCGTAATTGAGACCATTATTTTAACATTACGTTCGGACTCCTTGTTATCTATACTTCGTGGGTAAAATCGTAAAATCAAAGGAACATCGAAGTTCCGTTGATTTTACATAGATGGCGTAATTTTTTCTTGTATGAAAATTTTTTCGGCTAAATGTACGTGATAGCCTATCTTGAGTTGAAATCTTTGCCAGGGCCCCAATTCTCGTACCTCGAATCTCGATTCGATTATCGCGCTGACTCATTCACACGTGCGTCAAATCACGCGTGCGCGAGCAGGACAGACTGATAATCGAACCGATATTCGAAGCACGAGAATCGGGACCCAGAACGCAGAAATTTTTGTCATCCAGTAAGCTATAATCACATACTATATTTATATAAGTAGTGATATTGTATATATTATGATATAATTTATAGTATTGTTTTGAAATATTATTATTGAATATAAAATATATGTTTGATATATTTATGTATGTATCTGTGTATTTGTTGTATGTATTTATGTGTCTTAGAGTCATAATATAAGAATATTGTAGTATTTAAGTATATATTAGATTTGTTTAATATTAGTTATACTTGTGGGGTTTCCTGTGTATGTTAATACAAAACTGATTGCGCACATTGCCCATTTTGTTTGTCTGTGTGTTACAATTTAAATAGTTTCCTGCTTGTGGGTTGCTTGGAAGAAATTGCTGCATAGCAATAAAGCCGCCCTTTGTGTTTGTACTAAGTTAAGTTATTTGTAATTTTAAGTTTATTTATTGTATGTAAGTATAAACACAATAAAGAATATTCATTCATTCATTCATACTTAAAATCCAAAATTTCAAGTCTGTGGGTCATTTAGTTCCGAAGTTAAGCGAAAGCAAAGTTTCGCATTTATGAAACTCACTCACTCACTCACTCACTCACTCACTCACTCACTCACTTATACACTCACTCACTCATGATCATCAGAATAGAACTAGTACTTCCCATAAACTCAGAGAGCTGAAATTTGGTACAGAGTTAGGGTTTAATGGCCACTTAAAGGGAAAACTATAAAAACTAGGATAATCTATCTGGGGGCACGGCAGTGCCCCGCCAAGTCGAGCGCGAAGCAAACACTGCCGTACCATTCTTTACTGGAACCATTTCGCCGCATTTTCAGGCCCCTATTTGAGAACCTCTGGATAAGACCAGAACGTCGATCTGGGGGCACGGAAGTGCCCCCGTCAAGTCGAGCGCGAAGCAAATACTGCCGTACCATTCTTTACTGGAACCATTTCGCCGCATTTTCAGGCCCCTATTTGAGAACCTCTGGATAAGACCAGAACGTCGATCGGGGGGCACGGCAGTGCCCCGCTAAGTCGAGCGCGAAGCAAACACTGCCGTACCATTCTTTACTGGAACCATTTCGCCGCATTTTCAGGCCCCTTTTTGAGAACCTCTGGATAAGACCAGAACGTCGATCTGGGGGCACGGAGGTGCCCCCGTCAAGTCGAGCGCGAAGCAAATACTGCCGTACCATTCTTTACTGGAACCATTTCGCCGCATTTTCAGGCCCCTATTTGAGAACCTCTGGATAAGACCAGAACATCGATCGGGGGGCACGGCAGTGCCCCCGACAAGTCGAGCGCGAAGCAAACACTGCCGTACAATTCTTTACTGGAACCATTTCGCCGCATTTTCAGGCCCCTATTTGAGAACCTCTGGATAAGACCAGAACGTCGATCTGGGGGCACGGCAGTGCCCCCGCCAAGTCGAGCGCGAAGCAAACACTGCCGTACCATTCTTTACTGGAATTATTTCGCTGCATTTTCAGGTCCCTATTTGAGGAGCTCTGGGTAAGACCAGAACGCAGAAATTTAAACATAAAAAAATCGACTGTTATTGCAAAAACCTAGCGAAGTGGGACAAATCTTCTAATTAAATCTAGCCCGTAGCGTCCCACTGCTGAGCGAATGCCTCCCCTTCTGATTTTGATACGCATATAAATAAAATTAAAGGAAAACTCTGGATAAGACTAGACTGGCTTTTATACTTATATTTACAAGTTTACAAGAAGAAAGAGTCGAACGATTTACTTTATTCTACTCGAACATTACACTAAATAAACAAATTACACTAAAATCTAGTAAAATAAATCAATATAAACGTTTCTACAAAAAGAAGTGAAATCCCACCAAAAACATTCTGTAAAAAACTAGCCAAGTCTCGATAGAGCTGCTCGTTTATCTCTAAAAAGTAGTGAAATCTAGACAAAGTCGTTCCAAGTCTAAGGTTCCTTACTGCGATTTCTTTATTATTATAGTTGATGTTGTGTGACTTGGCCGTTGAAGGGTACACAAGGGTACAAAAGGGGCTCCATGACATCATTTCTCCAATACATGTGTTGTACAAGCAACAACAGCCTAAAATGAGACACTAGCATCCAATTACCAATACCAGTATGGGCTATTATCTCGCTTAACAAACATAGGTAGTTACAAATGTAAAAAGAATTGACTTGTACCCACTAACTTATAAAATATAATGTTTATCGGCCAAGTCACACGACATCAATTATAATAATAAAGAAATCGCAGTAAGGAACCTTAGACTTGGAACGACTTTGTCTAGATTTCACTACTTTTTAGAGATAAACGAGCAGCTCTATCGAGACTTGGCTAGTTTTTTACAGAATGTTTTTGGTGGGATATATCTTTTTGGGATAAAAGTAGACTGCACGTTTGTCCAAAGCATAAACCACTACCATGCAAAATTTTATTCAAATCAATTCAACCTTTTAGCAGTAAAAGACAGTCAAAGTACACACAATAATAATACATTCTCCCTCGGGAACACCGCAAATTTTTGGGACAAAAAGTATCCTATGTCCTTTCCCAGGACTCAAAGTATCTCTGTACCAAATTTTATCAAAATCGGTTCAGCGGTTAAAGCGTGAAGAGGTAACAGACAGACAGACAGACACACTTTCGCATTTATAATATTAGTATGGATGGATGATTTAGTTTGCGTTTTGCGGAGAGTTTTTTTATGTAGGTATATTGGGTATACATGAGTTGATTTTTTACTTTGAGTATGACGATTATTTTTTGCCGAAACGTCTTTACATAAGCAGTGGATCACATGCCCGAAGTATACGTAATTGATTTTCGGAGACTATAAATTATATTATATTATATTATCAACAAACATAATATTTAATATTTATAATATTTAATTAGCCATGACCCAGGACCCAGGATGTCGCGGGTCACCGAAACAGAAGGGTATCTAAGGGTTTAGTTGTAATCGTGACTGC
Organism: Glaucopsyche alexis; assembly: GCA_905404095.1. Classification (NCBI taxonomy): domain Eukaryota; kingdom Metazoa; phylum Arthropoda; class Insecta; order Lepidoptera; family Lycaenidae; genus Glaucopsyche; species Glaucopsyche alexis. The sequence goes on from FR990047.1 coordinate 31,168,930, forward strand.
TGTTGACTCACTTTTTTTCTAAAACGGCTCAGGAAATGAGCATACGGATCACCTGCTGGCAAGCAATTGCCTCCGAAACACAATAGACTACTGCATGCCGGTTTTCTGCGAGGCCGTGACATTCTTCCGGTAGCGCCGGCCAATTCGTGCTGTGGCATAGCTCTCCCAGTTCCCATGTATTTTTTGAGTTATACCCGTAGTTTTAAAATTAGCTTTAATTTAATGAGCAATTGGTTTTCAATATCATAAAATATAATATACCTATTATCATATACGGTAGTCGGTAGGTATATCGGCCAACTTCAGACGCATCACCCTTTGTTACAACATTTGCCGGTGTTTTAAATAAATACAATTCGCCTAAAAAAGGTAGCGACTAGCGAGAGAAACGACGGGGAAATATTTGACGAGCAACATCCGTCCCGCCGACGCCGACGGCGACGTTTGGGCTGCGGCCGCCGCTCACACCGTCATGTCACCACCGTCACCGTACAGTTCGCACCTCGCTACTACCAAGCTCCTACTACTACTCTATAATTATTACTCGGTTCAGAATTCAGATCTACAAAATATTATAAAACTGACTTCTACCCCCTTACTAATAAACGTTGCATAAGCTTTGAATAGTAATACAGTGTTTTGTTCCCGTCACACAAGTGACATTTTTAATTCGATAGAAGGAGACAAAACACTGTATAACTATTCAAAGCTTATACAGCGATTATTAGTAAGGGGGCTAAAGTAAAAATGCACAAAAAAGAATGAAATAAAATTTATTTTCTAAATAATTCACCTTTTAAATTCGGCTACAATTTTTAACTATTTCTCTACTCAATTTTCATAATTTTGAATTAGGTATCAGCAAACTTAAATGTTTTCTATAAAATATTATTTTATCAAGATATTTTTGGGCTGGTACCTACTGACTTCAAAATAATAATAAAAATAATATCCATGGACGCTTCACACCACGTCAATCTGATCCCGTGGTAAGTTCTCGAAGAACTTGTGTTACGGGTACCAGACAACGGAAATATATTTAATACTTTTATACTATACACATATTTAAGATTTTTATTAGTACACACATATTTAATACACATCCATGACCCAGGAACACAGAAAAACTTTTTGTTCCTTCGGCGGGATTTGAACCCGCGACCTCCGGCTTGAGCACCAACACGCTCAAACGTCAACACGTAAAATAATGAAAATTGTATAGAGAAATAGTGAAAATTCTATATTATAGGTAATTATATAAAATCTAAGGCAGCTGCACCCCTGAATGGGTATGCTCATGGTCTCACTGCATCCTTAAGGGGTCGTCCATTAATCACGTGATGCCTAAAGGGGGAGGGGGGGTCCGAAAAAAAATCACCAAGTATCACCAAGGGGAGGAGGGGGTATAAGGAGACATCACGTGTATTAATTTTCGAATCTAGTCTATGCATACCGAAATTATTATCGGTTGTAGATTTATAGTGTTGTTTAAATACTTACAAGACAAATGATTCGTATAGTTTGTAATTGCTTAAATTATTCGATTAAATTGTTTTTTAAGTTAAAGTTATTCTTCAAGTACCTATGAGCTGCTTACTATTTAAAAAAATACACGTGATCTTACGTGGGGGAGGGGGGGTAATATAAAACCTCACCACGTATCACCAGGGGGAGGGGAGGGGTCTAAAAAGTTGTTAAAAACATCACGTGATTAATGGACGTCCCCTAACGGGAAAATAGTATGAAGTTTTGCGTGCGCGTCGGTATGAGGGGCGGCTGACCCCGGGGCCCGTACACGGTACAACTGGACAACTGCCCGCAGCCCGCAGCCCGTTCCTCCTCCGGACGTTTGTTCTCCGACTTTGCGATACAAATAATAATATCAGAAATTATTTTATCTACTAAACATGTAGTTGTATCTACAGTTAGGGGCCCCATACATGGTCCGGTCTGCCTTCAGTTCGGCCCGAATGGATGCAAAATCGTTTCGTCTGTGTGCAATTTCAAGATCGCATCAGTTGGCCGTACGGACTGAAGCGATTAGTTCCAGTGTTGCCAGCTCTGTTTTTGTGAAACTACTAAACTCGTATCGATTTCTACTAAAAACTACTTAAGAAGCTACTTAACTTAGGAATTTCTGAAGCCCCCCAAAAACACTGCATTTTAGGTTTTGTTATATAAAATTTTTTTCATTCCTTAAATTTTATTACGAATTTTACCATTAAATTAAAATATACTTGGAAATATTACGTATACAGTAATTAAACGGGTAGTTTTAAGAAAAAAATTACGGACGAATGTATTAAGATAAGATAATATAATAATTTTTTTTGTGCTTATCCTAGGCCATTTTGCATATGATTACCGTCTGGCTCTTTCCTACTAAAACACTACTAACAACTCAATTCCTACAGAATCAGAATCAGAATCATTTATTTCCATGAAATTGGTACAAATATGTTACATTAGGTACAATTATTGGTCACAATTAATTCTACCCATTGGGCGTGGAAATGTTCTCAACTTTTACATTAAGTTCGTTAATAATATAATAAGTAAAATAATAAAATCACTATAGTCATTACAATATTTTCACATATATACAAAAGCAAAACACAGGTGGTATAAAAATTAGGTCAACTGAATTTGACTTGTCAGTCGTCAAATGTCACAAATTAAAATAGAGGTTTTACAGCATCTATATATATACTAAGGAGGGAATAAAATACTCAATTGAGTAGTAAAACTTTGTAAAATAACTAAGTTCGCAACATTAATTCTGGCCTGAACGGGCGGACTGAACGTACCATGTGTGGACAAATCCCTTCAGTCCTCGCCCGAGCCGCGGCCGTGCGGGCGTATATCGTGTACAAGCGTTGTATGAGTTTTCGCGGTGTTTTAAATACAAAATTGATAAACACGACCGTAGCGCGCGGCAAACCAGAATGGACTGATGCGATTTTTCCGTGTGTGGGCCCGAAACCGAATCCGTTCAGGCCGAACTGACGTCAGTTCTAACTGAAACGATCGGCCTCTCGTCTGTGGAAGCCTTTAGTTGTATAGACGGTACAGAGTGTCGCGGTCGTCTCGAGGCTAAGAGATTTTAACAGCAGATAATAGGATTAATAATAATTAATATGTAGTTATATTCGTGATAATCACAAAAACTACTTAACTACTGTTGCTTGATTGGTCTATTTGTATAATTTCTTAAGGTTTTGTGAATTGTGGACATTGGCATTGGTTGAACCATAGATGTATAATATTAAGAGCGTTCATCGGCGTGCGACTCAGATTTCACAAAAACGCTACTTTTCAAAAGCAAAAATATCTAACAAAAACTGGTTATTCTGATTTTTACATGTAGAAAAACACTAGAAAATATTGTATTCTAATTTTTCCCTTATCATTTATTTTAAAATAATTTCAAACTTTTGAATAAAACTGACAAAACAAACTAGAAGTTTTTACAACTTTAGGTTCAGAGGCAATTTCAAAACATATAATAGCTAAAACCGCTTACATTTTTTAAAAACAAAAAATGTTTACAAACTTCTTGGATCCTCTTCTAGATTATCTATTTGTCAGATTATTTTTACATACGTTTCTGTCTCATAAAAATCAAATTTAAAGAATGCGAAATTATCAGGAATTATAGTTATTTAAAATGATAATATTTATGTATTTCACTTGCTCTTTCTGTTTCTTACTTACGTAATCTAAAAGAACAACGTTTTATTTTTAATATGCCATTTAATTTTTTAAGTAAATTAGCTTGACGAATTTTATATGAATTTTTAAAACTAGTGTATAAAACGAGGCGCACGAGCGTTTTCAAATCAGACGGCCGTGAGCCTTTCCAGAGGGTAGACGTATCGCTCCGCGCTCTGCTCTGAACTCTGTTGACCTTTATAGTGCAAACGATATCCATCCCGATAAAAAGATATTGATATTTGGAAAATATTTTTTTTTTATTTAATAATTAATATTGCTATTTAAGTTAATATTTTTTTATTGTAATAACAAGTTAAAAATTAGACAAATTTTTTTTAAAATTGTATTTTATTGTAAGTACCGAATATACTTTCAGATGCATTAAGTGAAAAGCTGTTAGTTTGAAGTTACAAACAGATACTTCAATTTTATTTATCTGTATAGATATATAGATGTATATATGTGATATATAGATGTATATATCTATAGTCTATACAGATAAATAAAATTGAAGTGTCTGTTTGTAACTTCAAACTAACAGCTTTTCACTTAATGCATCTGAAAGTCTATTCGGTACTTACAATAAAATACAATTTTAAAAAATTTTTGTCTGTCCGTCTGTCTGTCTGTCTGTCGGTTTGTCTGTCTGTTTGTTCCGGCTAATCTCTGAAACGGCTGGACCGATTTTCACGGGACTTTCACTAGCAGATAGCTGATGTTATAAGGTCTAATATAGGCTACTTTTATTTTAGGGTTCCGTTTAAAAATAGGGTTCCGCTTCCATTAGTTCTGCGCAAACGAAGTTGCGGGCATCAGCTAGTTTTACATATACTAGGAGATAAAAATAAGTTCGCACGAAAAAGAAAACATACAAATTTTGAAAACTTGGTAAAGGCAAGAGCTGTTAAAAGTTTAGTACATTTTATCATAATTAGACCCAGTAGGTGGCGCTGTTCTTAGTCTACATTTATTTATTCTAGCGCTAGTCAACGGCTGGAACTCAGTGCGGCGCGAGGGGGAAATGCTTGTTATTTCACCTAATATCTGGGAAAACAGGATACACCCATAAAATATTTATGTAAAATATATTGTAAAAATATGTCGAAAGATTCATAACTACATAGGTATTTATAATCTAACTAAAAATAATGTGTTAAATTATAGGCAGCATATTCACGTCCGAAGTTTATTAACATTTTACAATTTCACTAGTTTTTTTACAATCTAATGGTTTTTACAATTTTACGGTGACATTTATATAAAATATGATAAGTACATCTAGATACGTATTTGTAACTAATAATTTTCTCCTTTAAAATATCACCTAAATTGGTAATATCGTTTTTAATTTTTAAAACACAAATATTTTGACGTCTTGATATAAGATGTTAGTACCTGGGAGACTGAGCTTTGTCCGGAGTTTTAGTAGTGAAAAATAATTAAAAATTATAGAGGAACAATTATTAGTCATAAAAAATAACAAATATAAAAGATATATAAAATTGTCTTGTTTAAAATATAAAATGTTTATTTTGTGTTCCAGAATCTATGTAATGTAATGTATGCATACATGCATACATTCATACATGCAAGATACGCGCGAAAAACATAACCGGGCGAGAAGCATAATTTCTTGACAATCGGGTAAAAACCAAAAAGATTTAAATAAACACATAATATCAGCTGTATAACTAAATTATATTAATTAAAATAGTATAAAAGTATTATTTCAAGGTATTTTTATTTTTCATAATATTATGTTAGTATTACATTACCTACTGATATTTTGTGTTTTGTGTAGATATTATGTTATATTATATATTAAGTAATATGACAGAATATAATTATTATTATGATATTATGTATACCATAATCAATATTCAATAAGAATTAATATCGTTGTTATTATAATCGCAATGTAAATAAAGTAAGGCAAGGATCAATGTGGGTTAGTTGGCTTACAGCCGTCGAGCTATTTACGCACGCAAAGACGCTCGCTGCAGGCTGCAGCTGTGTGCGTATTTTTCACCAAAGTTGACTTCACGCGCTATGCGTTAATGCTCTTAAAACTGGGTTGAACATACAATATAGATAACTAGTCTGGCCATAAATAGGTACTGTTACAATGAGGCCTACTTTATTTCATTCAGGGTGATAAAATAAAGCACAAGAAAGTTGGTGGACCATTTATCTAATATTTTGGAAGAAACACAAATACAAATACGCTCGTACGCTACCAAAAAAATGAGCGCGATATTTCGTATAATTTAATTGACGTTTTTGATTATATGTACTGGCAGAGGCGGCCTTAGCCATTGCGAGGCTCCGGGCGGCAGGTGTTTGCGAGGCCCTTTGTCCTTCGTGAAAATTGTGTGAAAAAAAATGTGATGCGAAAGTAGGTCTGGTTTTTTAGAAGGATTTACAAAATGGCATGTATTTAAAACTTGCGAAAAACCAATCAAAGGAGACTGAACATCGTGGGCTAAAAAAAACATTTTTTTTTACCCATAATATAAAAAATCAGCGCAATTCTCAATCTGGGAGCCGAGAAAAATAAAAAAGATGTTTAGGTTTCATGATATCGTCCATTTATTTAATTTTAGTATTATAGTAAATAATTTTTGCATTGTTGATTTTTATGATTAATTTCACTGGACGAGGTATTAAGATCATATTGCTGCACCTGAATAATTTCTTCACGACATTTTAATCTTTATAGAAGACGAATAAACTATATTATACAACATTAAATTGTTTTGTTTTCCGCTTCTTATAAATATTATATTCCTGTTTTATATTATTTATTGTTAATAAGTCATCATAATATCATTATTTATGATTACTTAGATACATAATAGCCTATTATTTTGACTTTTCACGCATTCTCCACCTACTGTGTTGTAAGTTTTTTTCATTGGTTTTGAAACATAGCCTCACTTTCACTAAACAGCGCATAACTTTATTCTCAGATTGCCAAAAGTTACACAATTTTCAACAAGGCTCTCATTAATCTCAATCTATCTATATATACCATTTTTATCTTTTTACATTTTTAGCCCAAGAATGTATGAAAATATGGTTTCGGTCTCCTTTTGGGTGTGAAAAAACCGAATATTGAATACTAAATTACCAGGTTGGCGATAGAATGTTAGGAACAAAATTTCCAAATCTTGACTAAATAATACCAGTTTTGTTCACTGAATATTCCAAACTGGCAGACAGATATTGTTTTAGCTAACAAATTACCAATATTGGCGACAAAACAATATTGGTGACAATTTGTGACTACACATTTAATTCAAAAATAAGCACATATATTTTACTTGATGTAGGCAACTCAAAAAACATAATAAAAATAATAAAAAGCAGCAAAATGAGCGCACATAAAAAACGTAAAAGAAAATTTTAATTTCTCTCGGTTTTGTTAAAATTTAAAAATGACGTAAGTATTTGCAATATTGGCGTAAATATTTCTGTAATATTGAGGGTGTCGTCTTCGAAGTCTTTGCTGGAGGGGGGTGCTGAATACAAAAATTATATCCATTTTGAATTTCAAAGACCAGACATTAATCTACACTAATATTATAAAGAGGAAAACTTTGTTTGTATGTTTGTTTGTTTGTAATGAATAGGCTCAAAAAGTACTGGACCGATATCAAAAATTCTTTCACCATTCGAAAGCTACATTATCCACGAGTAACATAGGCTAAATTTTATTTTGGAAAAAAATAGGATTCCGTAAGATATTTGGGTTTTTCGGACACAAGGTGTAAAAAATCAACCAGAAAAGTTACTTATTTTGCGTACGCTGCTTAAACTATAAAAGATAGAACCATATAATGTTCTAATTAATTGTAGATCTTATAAATATCTACAAAAAAGTCCGCGACACACTATACCTATATATGTCGAGTGAGGCACAATAACCATTTTTTTATTTAGAAATCTTGATTTTTTTTGGGCTACATTTAAACGCGTTTATTTTACTCATTCTATTAATCCTTATCAAAATAAATTATTTCATCACTAAGTACAGTTTATGTACATAATATTTGGTCTGTGAATGATTAAAATTGGATGTTTGGTTTTGAAGTTATGGCGAAATTAAAATATTACGATTTCTGCTACACGGCCCGTTGCGAAGTGGGTGTCACCAAGGCGGGGGGGTGCGCGTGCGGAGTTTAGATTATTGGGTAATTTTTTTGTTTTGTGTTCGTTGTAACTATGATGGAACATGTATACTTGAATACCTATTTATTTAGTGTTTGTTGTATTGTTAGTCCTGAAGAGTATAGGTATTTCATACGATAAAAGTATACCCACCTACTTATTTCATTGAGTTTTAGTAGGTACCCATATTAATTTGTTTCTGTTTGTTTTGAACTTTTGACTAAATTTCGCCCGTTTGGTAGAGGTTTAAAGACATTCTGTAGTATTAGTATCAGTATTGTACCCGTGCGAAGCCGGGGCGGGTCGCTAGTTTTTAATAAAGTGAATCTAGGTGTCCTTTTCTAGGCTTATGGAAAAGTAAATTACAAAAAATAATTTATTTTGAATTTTCGAAATGGCGATGTATTTTAATTTCTGTAAAATTCTTGATCTCTAAAACGGTGCGTCCTACTGAAAATAATAATGAAAATTTGCTCCACCTTATTATCCATGCAACCACATATTTTCTTCATGTGGAAGAAAATTAAATTGAAACTTCTAAATTTTTCAACCTTCTATCGTTTTGTGTATAAAACATTACCCGTATCTCAATATAGAGCATTTACATTTTTTTTATAAAGTTGATTGATGAAATTTGGTGCAGTTACCGAATAAATAATGAAAATTTCCTCCATTTCCTCCCCGTTAGTAGCCCTACAACCACATATTTTCTTCATCATGGCAGAAAAAGAAATTTGAAACTCATAAATTTTCCAACATATCTATCCTACTAACATTATAAATGTGAAAGTTTATGAGGTTACTCTTTACGTACCTAGAGTATTTACAATTTTTTTACAACATTGCTTTTCTCGGAAGCGGTGCATCCTACTGAAAAAATAATGAAAATTCCTCCCCCTTAGTAAACCCGCAAGCACATATTTTCTTCATAATAGGAGAAAAAGGAATTTGAAAATCCTGAATTTTCCAACATTTTTATACCTTTTTGCATCATAACTCAAAGAAGAGCATCGCCATATTTTTTCTATAATCGCTTCTATCTCGAAAACTCCCCCTCCCCAAGTAAACACGTAAGTAGAACTACGTATTTTCTTTATGATAAGATATTAGTCTTGAAAATCCAGAATTTCCAAAAAATTCTATAGCTTACATAACTTACGTACCTCGAACTACATAACATACTGTGTTAATATAATTATCAATCCTAATCAGCATCCCCAACAAATTTTAAATCAGTACTCGTGTCATTTTACAAAGAGTGAAAATTCACCATTTTGGAAATATTAATTGGAAGACAATTTTGTAATCAGCACCCCAAGAAACCTGGAAAAGTACACCCATATTAATTTTAATAAAAAAAAATTACGCTCTTTGGAATTTCAAAATAGATTTAATTTTCGTATAATAGGCAAGCGGACTGATTTTTTTTATTGCATAAATGAAATAAAAAAAATCTAGTATCTAAGAGTACTACTCTTAAATATGAGTAACTTCTCAGAAGAAACCGTATATCAAAAGTCAATATTTTCAAAGGTACAGCGATTTGTATACAAAATTTCGCGAGTCTTTATACCAAAAAAAATTTTTTTTTTGCGAAATTGGTAAACAAAACCTACATCATTAGTTTACTCACATCATATTATACAAAAACATTCATTATGGTAAGTATGAACTTAAACGCACAAATATCGGAGATATTTACAAATATATTCCTGCGGCCATATACTTCATATACTACTTCATACTACTTCATATACAAGTGACGTCATTTTTAGGTCGACTTTAGTATGGAGCGTTTTTAGGAGGCTCGCGAAATTTTTTATACAAATCGCTGTACCTTTGAAAATATTGACTTATGATATACGGTTTCTTCTGAGAAGTTACTCATATTTAAGAGTACTATTCATTTATGCAATAAAAAAAAATGTCCGATTGCCTATTCTGTACCCCAAAAACCTTGAAAACGACACCATACCAAAGGAAAACAATCTCCAACAGTATCCAAGAATGCGATTATCCGTAGCCTGCAAATTGATTTTAGGAGCCATTAATTTATCAACCCAATCTGGTTTTATAGCTGGGTATATTAGTCATCAACTCGGAAGTCGCCAACTTATATAATTCGGTGCCAATTTGAATTAAATTTCGCTACTTTTTATCTGCCGATTTTTGTATTTTTTGTCACCTGAGTGCTTTCGCCAGGAATTTAGTCGCCAACATATTAATTCGCTGCCAAATTCAGTAATACAGTATGCTCACGTGCAGTCGCCAACTTTTTTCTTGTTCGCACGATTAATAATTAATATCCCTTACAAATAACAAATACAGAGATGATGACTTTGTAACTCATACTGCAAGCAAAATAGTTCCAAGGTGACAAGTGTTGACGACTTGACGAATGAAATGAAATACGGGGATTCTCTGAGCGATAGAGGAGCAAAATCTTATGTCCCGACTCCCGCGCTGACCCGAGTGCTATGGATTAAAAAAGCAATCTTCAAGTGTTTTGAGGTGCGATATTCAAGTACAACATAATGAATTTTTCAATTATGTTTTGAATTAATGAATTAGTTAACTAACTTTATTTTAATTTGACGACATTATGTTATAACCTTATAAATGATTAAGAATGAATCAAAATATACATATAGATTTTTTATCTATACTTATGTATTTATTGATTTTGAAAATCTATAGGTGTTTTTTAAAATTTGCTTGGGTTGTTGCGCGAGGCCCCTGCAAGAGCGAGGCCCCGGGCGATTGCCCCGTTCGCCACCCCCTAAGGCCGCCACTGTGTACTGGCATGTAGGTACTACATATTATGCCGGATCCGCACGTTTGCCAAACCTCGACAAGCTGTCACAAATTCAAACTTGCGGATAGAGCGTTTGCCATGGTTTGTGTAGGTTTGCAAGCGCTTGCAGCCGTTCCGATCGAGTGTCGTTTTTTTGACACAAATCAAAGGGAATTTGTCGCAAGCACTTGCGATGCATCCACACGTTTGCGCGCGCTCAGTCTGGTTTGTGTAGGTACTGGAGACGGATCACAGACATGCCTACGCTCGTACAAAATGAGCGGTGATTGGTCAAATTAAGACATCTTGTTTTTTCTCGAATGTTATCAGGCCGAACCATGCATTTGGGACCCCAAAGGGGATCACAAAGATGAGACGACCTCTGTGGCTCAGTGGTTGAGCGTGTTGGTGCTCAAGCCGGGAGTCGTGAGTTCGAAATTCGAATCCCGCCGAAGGACCAAAAAGTCTCCTGTGTTCCTGGGTCATGGATGTGTATAATTTATACACTTAGATACAATAAAAATCTTAAATATGTATATAATATAAAAGTATCAAATATATTTCTGTTGTCTGGTACCCGTAACACAAGTTCTTCGAGAACTTACCACGGGACCAGATTGACGTGGTGTGAAACGTCCATAGATATTATTGTTATTATTATGAGAAAAAATTAGCTGATGCGTGGCTTAGTACATTATTGAATAAGACAGTATACGGTTTTTATGAATTTGTAACTTAATCCACTATCTTCTTTGCCGTTCCGCCTTCTTTTTTGTTTCTTTTTTTTACAATTATATTAATAATTTATCTGTATAGATAACTCCTCACACCGATTTCGGTGACAGTGGCTGGTTTTATTGAAACCAGGCCAGTTACGCAGGAGTATTTTTTATAGTGCCCAAGTGTGTGCGCAGTACACAAAAGCACACTCTCTTTTACTCTCATAATCCCAGTGCGGGAATCGAACCTTTGACCTCCGAGTCGACAGCCAAGCTATAACCACAAGACCACGGAGGCTGTGGTTTTTACAATAAAAATAACTCAAAGCAAATGCTATTGCCGATACGAGCTCAACGTCCGTCATGCTTACCTGTTCAGAACACACTAACTCCTCGCGGCTCGCAACTCGCAAGCGTGCGGATGGCGACGTTTGATTCTCTTTTTCAAGTCAAGCGTTTGTGGAGGTTTGTAGTTTGCGGCAAGTGGCAAACGTGCGGACGCGGCATTATGTGTAGGGATCGAGCTATAGGGGCGCGGCGGGAACTTATAAGAAGCAAACTAACAGCGATTACAAAAGACAAACGAAAAAGAAGAGAAAATAGTAATTTAACACGTTTAAATGTTTTATTAATATTTCAATATTTCCAATTTTATATACAAAGTAATAATAAAGAAATAGTCTTTTAATAGATACATTTTTTGTACTTATAGTCAAAAACATCAAAATTCGTATATTAGGTATATTTCTAAAATAAGAGCTTATAAAAAAAAGTGTTTTCGTATTCAATGAAAATTTTTAGAAGCACTTTTATGTTTGAGCTCGATAAGCTCAAAAATGATGCATTAGATAAAATTTAAGCGCTTAGCGGGATGCGCAACGGATGCACGGATGGTCAACAGTTTTCCTAATTTTTAACTTCCCGCTAAGAAAATCTAATATTTTCAAAAATTCGGAAGTTATTGGTTTTACCTCGTTTTGCAAAAATCGAATTCTCATCAGATCTCTGACTCAGACGTTCTGAGGTCACAGGAAGCTTCCCTGACTGGGTCCGCGAGGGTGTCACCACAGGTCACTATGTCTGTATGTATATGTGTGTATGTATGTGTGTGTGTAAGTATGTAAACCTCTTATAACTTTTGAACGGTTTGACCGATTTTATTGCAGCTGACGCCATTCGGAAGGGCTTGGCCAAACTTAGATTTTGAATACAATTTTGACCGATTCGGACAGATAAATTTCAAGAAATCTAAAAAAAACGGATTGTGTTTTTGTGAAGTGAAGTGTTTTTTTTTTAATAACTTTTAAACGACTTTATCGATCAACTCGAAAAACTAATCAGCTTACCTTAAAAAAACCACGTCGATCGCCGCTAATCCGATCAAAATCGGTTGATTCGTTCGAGAGATATCGTGAAGGAAAAAACCGAAAAAAGTGTTTTTCGGAATTACTCCGAAATTTTATATAAAAAAAAAATAGTGTTTTATTAAACTTTCATCAGACTTTTGAGCTCGAAGAGTTGAAAAGTCTGATAAAAGAAAATTATCAGTGAACATTTTTAGAAGCACTTTTATTTTTGAGCTCGATACGATCAAAAATAACCTAACCAAGAGCATGTCAGGACATGTCTAAGGAGGGTTCCGTAAATGTTGAATGTTGATTAATAATCAAAATATATATAAGTGAATAGTAACCAGATGTTCTTTAAGAATAAGTTTTATTCCATTTCTATTTAATATTCGCATTTCGCTAATCACATAACATTTGAGCATATTATTTTAATCTATTACGATATCGCCTATCACAATCAAAGAAAATATTTACTCTAGCGCACTCTAGCGAGACCTCAAAGTAGGTACGAAGAATACAACCAGATACTTATAAAAATTTTAAAGTTTTTTTTTTTTTTTCGATAGGGTCTACGCTAGCGGTCGGGTTAAGACCGCTCTAGCTTTGTCGGGATATAACTAGCCTGGTGGCTAGTTGGTTAAAATTTTAAAACAGTTATATACCCGACTTATAAATTTTAAAGTGCGACACCTGAGAGGTTATACATATCAGCGAGGTTTTCGATAGCGTGATACAGAATTTAAATCCAATAACACAGCGACATCTAGTATTATTTTTCAAAAACAATCCACGATTTAAACAGGAGACTAGCGCCATATACCTAGTTTTCGTAAAGTTACTAGCAAATTGAAGCTTTTAATATTAAAGGTAGGTATTAAATTATAATAAAAAACAATAATACTATGGTAATTGATAACATAATTATATTCATGTGTTTTTAGTGTTATTAAATTATTGTAATAATTGGTAAAAGAGGCACATATTCGTAAAATTAATTATTAATTAAAATTTTACGTGTTTCAAAACTTAGCTCTAATTCTGGTAAAGAAACGTAAATTCGCAATAATTACTATAATTACTGTAGCTCAGTTATTCATAGTGTTTGTCCTTGGATGTAGGTTCAAACCCGACAGCATGTTTTATTTATTATTAATTTAAGTTATTTTTATTAATTGTTAATTTCAGTTTTTTTTTTATTTTGCAACCAGTTTTGAAACATTATTTTAAATGATAATTTCACATGATGTATAATTATTCTGATTTGCTTTAATATGTTAATTTGTTTTTCTATAATTGCTCTAGAAATAGAAATTATGATGCGATTTCGTTCAAAATAGTTTTCCTAAAGAGTTTTTAGCATGATCTATCAGCATGGAAATTTGCAAGTTTCTATCTCCTATAGTTTAAAAATGCTAGGGGGGGGGGACTAACTTACAAACTACTTTGGAGGCCGATTACTCGAAAATGGTCAACTTTATAAAAAAGTAACGTATGAAACCATGCCTTTATTTTAAAAGACCTATTCTACGATACCCCACACAATGGGGTAGAGTGAAAAAATATTTTTCATCCCCACTTCACATGTATGAAGAGCTACTCCTAAAATATAAAATTATTATTTTTGTATGATCCCGAAACCGTGATCTATACACAATCTATAACTGCACCAAATTTCATAAATTTATATTCATAATTACAGGAGCTAGAGGCGCGGACAGACAGACAGACAGACAGACAGACAGACAGACAGACGGACAGAGCGAAACTATAAGGGTTCCTTAAGTATTACGGAACCCTAATGATGCATTAGGTAGGTATATAAAATTAAAGCGTTAAGCGGGAAGTTCACGGATGGCCTTTAGGTCAACTGTTTTCCAAATTTTTTTTCTTTCACCCCCGGAGGTGAAGTGTGTTAATAAATTATTAACTATCAATAAATTATAGCATAGTATTAGACTAGTCCTACCATCTAGAACATCATGGCTTTTATTATGTTATTAACTTTACGTATAATAATCTCGGGTGTCCCCTAAATAAGGCGGTTCACCCAGTAGCGTGTGTTTTAGTTCATGTATTTCAGATTTATTAGGATTATAAGAAAGTTTTTCTTTAACCTCCTCAAATCACATCATTTCAACGCATTAACATCCTGCAATATCTTTACCGTCTATCAATTTGGTAATTCATGTCATCTTCATCAGCATTCACCACCACCGCATACTTCAATTGTTTTTAACCGACTGCCAAAAAAGGAGGTGGTTATACATTCGGCCAAACATTCGTCTGTATAAATATGTTTTTTGTATGTTCAACGATAATTCCGCCGTCTGTGGCCGATTTTGAAAAATCCTTTTTTGGTGTAAAGGGTATCCCAAGTTGTTCCCGTTTCCACTCATGGGACTCATGAGGAATCGATTGAATAAACTATGATGAGTAGATACTCATCAGAGTTTTGTGCACCGATATAAATGTTTATGAAATTTTGCTGTTGCCAAAATAATTATATTCGTGATCATCATCATCACTATAGTATATTTGCATTAAATACTTTAATACTGCTATATAATTATATAATTACTGCTACATTTTTGCTACCGACAATAACAATAGATAATAATATGGTATCTAATCATTATCATTACTGCATTTTTACTTTTTTATAAAAATAAGTTTTATTTCATATTTTTTTGTGCATTTTGACTTTGGAAGTTAGGTTTTTGCAAGGAATTTGTAAGTATTATATACAACTGGAAAGAGCTCTCGGCATCAAATCTGTGCCGAGAGGGAGATACAATACAAACCACTCCGTCTCTTTTTAACAAGGGTGACAACAATATTTTTAATTTGGGGACAAATAAGTTGTAGTTTGGAAACATATGGTGATTTCAACTTTTTCTAAAGAAGTCCAAGCACATCAAAAAGTAATATTTTGCTCCAAGGTATACCCTGGATCCAAAATTATAGAACAGAACTCCTCAGTCTTTAAAGATACACATTTGGAAATTTCAGCATTGTTTAAAGAACTGCAAGCATATGCCACTTTGTAACTTACAGTAATCATCATCATCACCTTAACAATAATACCTAATGGAAGCTTGGCGCGTAATCAATTATACATTCGATCGTTTATTTTAGACGTTCTTAAGACGTATTAATGACAACTTAACAAAATATATAATATAACTAAAACGGGTGAAATTATTATTTTTAAACAAAAAATTAAACCGACTTCCAGAGTAAAAATACACAAAAAAGTATGAAATAAAACTTATTTTCTAAATAATTTCCCTTTTAAATTTGGCTATTTCTCTACTTAATCTTCTTAATATGAACTTTAAGCCACCACCACGGTCCCGGCAAATATGAACATGAGTTCTATAAAATATTGTCGAATATCGTTTGGGCTGGCCTGCTATCGACTTCAAAATTAAGAAGATTAAGTAGAGAAATAGCCAAATTTAAAAGGGGAATTATTTAGAAAATAAGTTTTATTTCATACTTTTTTGTGTATTTTTACTTCGGAAGTCGGTTTAATTTTTTGTTTAAAAATAATAATATGTCATAAATGATAATACAAGTTGCTGAAACGTATATTATAGAGTGACTTTTAATTAGTGTAAAACACTTTACCACGTGATAATGCTCATGATAACAAACATCTTACCCAAATAAACTTTTTAGAGCATTTGTTATAAGTGAAAATTCCTTAAGCGGCACTGTGCACTTTTCTTGGAATGGGTAAAAACTGTTAAACTCGAGCAGGACACGTGAATCTGATCGAAAAGTCATAAGATGCAACTTGCAATTGTTTGCTGTCTTGGTTTACGCGAGCATGAAACTATTTTAGTTCGTATTTACTTTTGACCCCAACTATTGACCTTTGGCTTTGACCTTGACCGCTAATCATCCCCATCACATTTACCCTTACATTGGCCTTTACCTCCAATTGTCCCCCCACGAAAATTGTCTCCAGTTAAATGGCTCGACTTTTGAGATTTTTGGGGCCATTTTGAAAGTTGACGTACGGTGAAATCAGTATAGAGAAAAGAAGTGTCTCCAGTTAAATGGCCCCACTTTTGAGATTTTTGGGGCCATTTTGAAATTTGACGTATGGTGAAAACACGATAGAGAAAAGAAGTGTCTCCAGTTAAATGACCCCACTTTTGAGATTTTTGAGGCCATTTTGAAATTTGACATACGGTGAAAACACTATGAAGAAAAAAGTGTCTCCAGTTAAATGGCCCCACTTTTGAAAATTTTGGAGTCATTTTGAAATTTGACGTATAGTGAAAACACTAAGGAGAAAAGTGTCTAGTTAAATGGCCCCACTTTTGAAATTTTTCACTTCTACCGGCACTCCCGGAGTGCAACCCGTTGTTTTTTATTATTATTTAATTCGCTACCTAATGTTAAGTTGAGGTGGATTAAATAAAAAAGTTCCTTTGGGAAAGTTTGTAATCATGAGCACTACCACGTGGTATATTTTTCACTAATTAAAAGTTTGACGACCTCTTTGGCTTTGTGGTTGAGCATGTTGGTGATCAAGCCGGTCGCTGGTTCGAATCCCGCCATTTTTTTCTTTTAAAACTTTTACTATCAACTTATAACGTAATTACACAATTTATATGTTATAAAAGCTTGTCGAAAATCAAATAAATTGTCTCATAAATCTATCAGATCAAGTTACTTGATTTACTTCTTTGATTTGTTTGATTCTCGACAAGCTTTTATATCATATAAATTGTGTAATTACGTTATAAGTTGATAGTAAAAGTTTTAAAGGAAAAATATTTTATTCTTTTTAGCGCATTCAAATAAAAGCTTGTTTTTTAAAAAAGTTTTTTTTTACTTTTAATTTATTTTTTACTTTTTAGTTATCGCTAGATAGGTTTCTCAGTCTGTTCATCTCATTTAACGCATCATTGTTGCAAGGTCGTTTGCCGGTTAATTTAGTACAGTCAAGCTCTTCAATAAGGAGACCTCCTAGAGATTTTACTCTACTCATTAAGGACCTCAAAAAACCCCAACACACCATACTTTCATTTGATACCCATGTTGTACGAGTGCATTAAAATAACTTGTCGGCCATCTTGGGTGTTCTGCCATGTTGGATTTTCGAGTTATTCTCAGCAAGCCCTTTCATTTGATACCCATATTGTAGGAGTGCATTAAAAATGACTTGGCGGCTATCTTGGATGTTCCGTCATGTTGGATTTTCGAGTTATTCACAGCAAGCCCAAGCCCCAATTCATTTGATTGCATATTCACGCCAACCAAGATACTCGTCAAGACGAATCATACGAGCCCAAACTCGATGGAACCTCATCGTCGTTTAATTACAGAGTTCCTATGGCCATATTCTAGCTCCCTGGTTACCATATAGTATCAAAGTACTTGTCAAGACGAACTAAACGAGCCCAAATTCGATGGGACTATGTGGTTTTATTTCGGAATTCCTGTGGCCACCTTCCAGCTCCATCATTAGATCAGCTCCACGTCATCATAATATTGCATTGTCATGCGGTTTACATATTCATGCAAAATTTCAACTCAATCGGAAACCGGAAAGTGGATCAAATTTAACTTGCAAGAATCCATTACAGACCGACAAGGGGACAGGTGAAACTAAATAAAAGCTTATAAAATTAAACACAAGTTCTTCGAGAACTTACCACGGGACAAGATTGATGTGGTGTGAAGTGTCCATAAATATTATTATTATATTATAAGTCATCCTATACAGATAAACCTACCTACTAATATTATAACTCTGTCTGTCTGATGTCGCCCGCCCGCCCGCGAGGTTTTCAGTAACTATGCGCACATAATAGCACTCAGGGATTAAGAATTTTTCTACCAGTGAAAGAATTTTTCAAATCTGTTAGGTTTCAGAAATTATCAATAACATACAAACATACAATGGTTTCCTCTTCACAATATCATGAAGGTAGGTAAAATAATATAAATGTCCTATATTCCCTATTAAATCATATTGTCACCCGAACATCTAGAATGTTCCAAGGGAAATACTACACGGCGTTTTGTGTTGCAACTATTCTATTTTCATTTCTTCCATTTTACTCTACCAAAATGCAAATAATCAAAAAATAAATAAGAAATTTCTAATTATCGGTTAGTAGGTAGGTTCTAAATAACTAGTGATTTTTATTTTACATTTCTCTCTCAGATTATGAATAACATAATATTTAACCGAGTTTATTAGTATTTCTTGCTTATACACTATATCGCACATAAAATCTACCAAACCTGAAATTTAAGGAAATATATAAACTGGCTACACTAGGTTACTTGTTAGAACGAGACACAGGGATAACTTATAGCTATCTCACCGGGACCGGATTTTTTATTGCGCACGTGATAAGCTTTAAGTCTGAGTAGTAAAGATCATTTTTGATTGAATTAAAAGAAAAAAAAGTTTGAAGTACTCTTTCCTGTTGTATATCTGGGGGCACGGCAGTGCACCCGCCAAGTCGAGCGCGAAGCAAACACTGCCGTACCATCCTTTACTGGAACCATTTCGCCGCATTTTCAGGCCCCTATTTGAGAACCTCTGGATAAGACCAGAACGCAGAAATTTTCGTCATCCAGTAAGCTATAATCACATACTTAAAATGCAAAATTTCAAGTCTGTAGGTCATTTAGTTCCGAAGTTAAGCGAAAGCAAAGTTTCGCATTTACGACACTCACTCACTCACTCACTCACTCACTCATGATCATCAAAATAGAACTAGTACTTCCCATAAACTCAGAGAGCTGAAATTTGGTACAGAGTTAGGGTTTAATGGCCACATAAAGGGAAAACTATAAAAACTAGGATAATCGATCTCAGATCGAGCCAAGTCAAGCGCGAAGCAAACACTGCCGTACCATTATTTACGGGAACCATTTCGCCGCATTTTCAGGCCTCTATTTGAGAACCTCTGGATAAGACCAGAACGTCGATCTGGGGGCACGGCAGTGCCCCCGCCAAGTCGAGCGCGAAGCAAACACTGCCGTACCATTATTTACTCGAACCATTTCGCCGCATTTTCAGGCCCTTATTTGAGAACCTCTGGATAAGACCAGAACGCAGAAATTTTAGTCATCCAGTAAAGTATAATCACATACTTAAAATCCAAAATTTTAAGTCTGTAGGTCATTTAGTTCCGAAGTTAAACGAAAGCAAAGTTTCGCATTTATGACACTCACCCAGTCACTCACTCATGATCATCAGAATAGAACTAGTACTTCCCATAAACTCAGAGAGCTGAAATTTGGTACAGAGGTAGGGTTTAATGGCCACATAAAGGGAAAACTATAAAAACTAGGATAATCGAAGATCTGGAGTACCTGGTGACCCTTATTAGAAAACACAAGAGCCCAACCAAACTATTAGAGATCGACATACTGCCTTTACAAAAAATATTCAACTTGGTGGGCCACTTCATTTGATGTCAAAAATCGAAGGTCTGAAGATCTGATGAAGAACCCTCAGCTGGTCTCAGCTGATTAGAGATATGTTAATGCCCCCTTCTACTATTGGTACATAAAAAAATCGACTGTCATTGCATAAATCCAGTGAAGTGGGACACATCTTCTAATTTAATCTAGCCCGTAGCGTCCCACTGCTGGGCGAATGCCTCCCCTTCTGCTTTTAATACGCATATAAATAAAATTAAAGGAAAACTCTGGATAAGACTGGACTGGCTTTTATACTTATACTTACAAGTTTACAAGAAGAAATAGTCGAACAATTAACTTTATTCTACTCGAACATTACACAAATTAAATAAACAAATTACACTAAAATCTAGTAAAATAAATCAATATTCCTACGTTTCTACAAAAAGAAGTGAAATCCCACCAAAAACATTCTGTAAAAAACTAGCCAAGTCTCGATGGAGCTGCTTGTTTATCTCTAAAAAGTAATGAAATCTAGTCAAAGTCGTGCCAAGTCTAAGGATCCTTACTGCGATTTATTTATTATTATAGTTAATGTTGTGTGACTTGGCCGTTGAAGAGTACACAAGGGTACAAAAGGGGCTCCTTGACACCATTGCTCTAATACATGTGTTATACAATCAACAACAGCCTAAAATAAGACACTAGCGTCCAATTACCAATACCAGTATGGGCTATTATCTCGCTTAACAAACATAGGTAGTTACAACAGAATCTGATATAACATTACGTGTAAACAAAATTGACTTGTAACGTATAAAGAATTTTCAACGGCCAAGTCACACAACATTAACTATAATAATAAATAAATCGCAGTAAGGATCCTTAGACTTGGCACGACTTTGACTAGATTTCATTACTTTTTAGAGATAAACAAGCAGCTCCATCGAGACTTGGCTAGTTTTTTACAGAATGTTTTTGGTGGGATAATACTTACAAATTCCTTGGGTTTTTGCTGTAAACTTGGCCAAATGCACAAAGGGGCCCCTCGCGAGGGGGCGAGGGGGCGAGAACAGTGTGTGACTATACTTGACCAGCAGCGCCACCAGCGCTGCGCTGGCCCCGCGGCCCGCCTGGTGCGGTCTGAGCAGCTGCTGAGTGCTGTGTCCTGTCAGCTATGTGTGAGCACTGAGCGTGACAATAACATTTGACGTAAGTCATCACTAATTGACATGTCGCTTGCGATGCCATTATGTCAAATTATGTCAATTCCCAATCATGTTTTTGAACTTCGCCATCGTAATTATCGAATGCATCTTGACTAAGGCCCAGGGCGCCTAGACAAATTACCTTCGTTAAAATTCGAAAAAATCTGTCGTATCGACTTCTCTTTTGAGATCACGACATTTTGTCCCTAGCCAAATGCACTCTGTTGTTCGAATCGCAACGACGAATTGCTCAAACGTTAAAGTGCGGTTCATCGAATAGTTCCTTTGCCGTAAGGTTGGCACCACTGTCTGTCAAAGATATAAACACGCGAAGGAGCTCCTCCTGTTTTTAGCGATTTTACTATGTTTTCTAACCGTTAATCATGCCCAAAACGTTGAAAAGTGGTGAAAGAAGAATGGTGTTGAAGGTGAAAGACTTTTGTGAACGTGAAAAACGTAATGAGTCGCCGATAATTCCGATTAGGTGTGTTCAAGCTCGTGTTGCCGCTTTTAAATAGGGTTACCAGCTGCAGAGAATAATTACTCGTTCAGTACCTTATAATACCTTTACTTAATAAAATGTTACTAAAATTATTTAGTATTTATAACTCTCCTGTCAATTAAAAAAAAACTTTTGAGATGTTAGTTTGTATGAAACTAGTTTTTGCCCGCGGTTCTACCTGCGTAAATATAGTATCACGCGGGAACCGTACATTTTCCCGCGATAAAAAGTAGCCTATGTAGTTCTCCGTGGTCTACTTTATAACTGCACCAAATTTCATCAAAATTGGTGCAGTAGTTTTGACACATACATATGCAGTACGTACCCTTCCTCTAATATTATATATTATTGTTGTTTATTACTAACCAGCTTTTGCCCGCGGCTTCGCCCGCGTGGAATAGTGTTCTTGGAGAAAAAACTTCTTTAGCAATTAACTTGGGAGGCCAATAGTGCCGCGCATTGTACTTACTATGTCCCTGCATTTTAAATCTGTAATATCTTCGAAAATATTCATTTTAATTAAATGCTGTATAGGATAATATTTACCGATATTAAATTTACAATGAATTTAAGGTACTTAATTGGATAAGGATTAATGCTGTATTGCTTAAAATCATTTCGGAAATAAGCCATTATTTCTCGTAAAAACTAAAGGTTAAAAAATGGTTATTGTGGGTCATCCCTAAGAGATAGACAATAGGAATAAATACCATTGCAGACTTTTTATAGACCTTTTCCTGATAGATCAAATTAATGTTATTTTGATCTATCTCGTAGAGTTCAGCCAGCGTTTGCAATGCAAGCGTCAAAAATGTGTTTATTTACGACATTACAAACCTCTAAAATTATCAGTGTATCTCTACTATAATATGCATGTTATATACATATAATATAGTATATAAGATGCATAATATAGTAGAGATACACTGATAATTTCTCTTGAATCACTCTATTTATTAATAAACCCGCATCGAAATCCGTTGCGTAGTTTTAAAAAATCATACATAAAGACAGACAGAAAAAGCGACTTTGTTTTATACTATGTATTGATTAATATTTGTGAGGAATTTGAATAAATCAAAGTAGTAATTAAAAATTTCAAATATGCTTTTCCCTAAATATTATATGTAAGATTAAACATGGAATTAGCAACACTGGAAAACACTATTACCAACATAACGGCAAAGGAACTATTTGATGAAACCAGGGCAGGATAGCTCCTGACGTCACAGCTTGTTAGAGAGAGAACGTAAATTGGTCAATACTTGTGAAGAAACGAGACAAAAATGTTATGTTTTGTCCCTTTCGCTGTAACCGGGATTTGGCACAGAGCTGTCAAATTTGACATTCCTGTGCCAAACAAATGACTGTGAAGATTGAGGTTTCGTTTTAATTGAACTCTTTTGTGTTTAAGTTTTGGGGTTATAAACTAAACGACTATAGGTGTACCAGAATCTCATGGCAAATAGGGAAAAAAAAAATTGTAGTGTGCAATACTGGGGAAATTGGATTAAACGATCTTGATACTGGTTAATATTTAATTATGTCTTTAGCATTATTGAACATGAATTATAATAAGACTGTATGAAGAATGTTCGGTGTATAATATAGAAAACTAGCTTTTGCCCGCGGCTTCGCCCGCGTGGAATAGTGTTCTTGGAGAAAAAACTACTTCGGCGAATAATTCTCTACCTACTTACAGCAATATACTACTGATACAATATTGAACATGTTTTTAGGTTTGCCCAATGCAAATTGTTAAAAATGGGACCCTATCACCTCGATACGACATGCGCGACCACTTGATAATATACTTACATAATAAGTACTTGAATATAAATTTTACCATAATCTTATAATATCTTAGACTATTAAATACTTAAAGACTATTATTTTAAAAACTCGCATCAAAATCCGTTGCGTAGTTTTAAAGATTTAAGCATACATAGGGACAGACAAAAAAGGGACTTTGTTTTATACTATGTAATATAATGATATTTCATGAAAAATAAATCAATCGTGAATTACTTTATATACTTATTTATTACGAATAACATACAATTAAATTGGCAACAGTTTATTTAATGTTGGAATTTCCTTCCGAACTGTATAGAACTCGTTTACTTTATTCCTAATCAACTATAAATCGAAACTGTCTTATGTTGATTTTCTTTTTTCCTCCTCTCCTCCTTTTACCAGGCATGGAAAACAAACCATCATTCGATGTGCCATCAGCTACGATTCACCTTATAGTAGTACTGGAAACACATTTAAAGAAGTCACAATAATTACCTAAGAAAATATAAAAAAACTAAAAGTATCAAAACAACTCACTCTAACTTACCGGTCAACTCTACCACGAACTTTAAATTATAAGATTGAGTTCGATTTACACCTTCTTCTTTCTGTATTTTACTATAGACATAGAAAACAATATTTCTCGCTTGAGATCGAATTGCCTTTTTGGATATTTTCACAAAAACAACAAATTCCAAGAACATAATCACAAAATTTTAGCAGCGGTTGACAGATCACGTACTTTGATTTGACGGGTCATACTTGACATTGCCATATGAAAATCACATTTTTTATTTTTTTTAAAATGCCATCAGATTCTGGTAGAGCTATAGTTTAGTTGTAATTTGGAGTGGTAAACATAGATGAGTAATAGGGTGACAGCTAACCCTAACCGCAAACCTCACTAAACATAAATTTTGGATACATAGGTAATTAATCAAAGAACAAATTTTCCATCTTTTTGCTAAAAAGTGGCCCCGTGCGAGTTTCTTACGCCGGTTCTTCTCGACGGGTCAGTTTCTTATTGATATAATATGTATGTAAATGAAGCTCATAGAATCTTCATTTAATTTAAGTTTCCCGCACATTACCTTTGACGTATACATCGAAGCATTATCTATGGTGACAGCATTCTGCACTATGTTCATCCTAGAAATTGTCTCTGGCTTTGGACATTACTAAGGGACATTAGAATTTAGAAACGATAACGAGGTTTATCAGAAATTTAAATAAGTAATTTGTGATTTAAAGAGATCATAGTTGAAGCAGTAGCTTTTAATGTTGTTTCTCTTTACAGGTTAGTAAATATTTTTATGTAATTCTTTTAGATTAAGTAAATAGAGTAAGTGGTGTTTGCTAAGATTAAATATGATTTTTCATAAAATAATAAATTTCTCTTTACAGAGCAACAACTTAAGTTTTGTTTCAATAAACAACATATTACAAAACAACATTATTTATAGCTGTTGTAAACTATGGAGAAGTTAAAATTTGAATTTGTTGTAAAATCGGGTGAAGACCCAAAGACAAATGTGATCTGCATAACCTCAATTATGGATGCCGATAAAAACGTGTTCTTAATTCCGGAACAATTGCAACCGGTAAGGCTACATACTGAGTTGATAAAAACTCAAACTTTTCAAAAAGTAAAAGCTACACTACAAAGAAGACATGAAAAAAGACTAGTATGGATTTCAGTAACACCCGAATTACGTGATACTTATTTGGACGAAGATGGAAATATGCAGTTCAAGGGATATTTACTGGAGGAAATTACATCAAAAACACTACAGGTTTTTACGAATGAAACTTCAACAGAAACTTTTACAAAAATTCTGGAAAGTTTTGCTGAATTGAAGAAGGAATCTAAACAATCTAATGTGAAGAACTTATCTGAAAAGTTTGTCTTAGAAAAATTCACAAAAAAAACATCAAGTGTAACACAATGGATGAATATCTTTGAAACTGAATGTACACGTATAGGTGTAAATGAAGATATTCAAAAGATACAAATATTTCGGTTATTTTTGGAGGATTCTTGTCAAGATTGGTATAACTCTATGCTTATAAAATATTCAATAAATTCTGAATGGTGTGTTTGGAAAAATAAATTTTGTGAAACATATGTGAACAAAGGCTGGTCACCAATAAGGTATGCTTTTTTGTTTAAGTATAGACAGGGTTCATTATTGGAATATGCTCTCAAAAAAGAGAGGCTTTTATTAGAAATAAATAAATTAATCGATAAACCTACTTTAATCGATTTAATTGTAACTGGGCTACCTAATTTTATTGCAGATGAAATTGATAGAAATAAATTGAAAGACACTGATGATTTATTTAGTAGTATTCGGGGCTTAGAACATTTAATAATTAATAAAAGGATTGTGGATAAAAAAGTAATCGATTCGGAAAATAAAATAAAAGAAAAAAGTTTCAAAGACCGACCATGCAGAATATGTGAAAAAGAAAAGAAAGGAACTCGGTATCATTCAGAATCTGTGTGTTGGTTCAAAAATAAAGATAATGATCGCTCAAAAAAAGAGTTAATTAGGAGTGTCAATAATTCTGAATTAGAAATGAGTTTACATGAAATAGACCCAAAAAACTAATAATTCCACCATTAATCAAAATCAAGTTAATTATAAATGATTCAGTTGAAACATTCGGTGTCTACGATTCTGGATCAAATGTTAGTATAATTAACTCAAGATTGTTGTCCTTAAAAAACACACCAAACAACAACATTAATAGTAAAGCAAACTTAAAAACGATTAATGGTGTAAAAAAATCTATAGGAATAGTGACATTGAAAATAAAGATTTTTCAAATAGAAAAAAATGTAAATGTTTTTGTCATAGACGAACAAAATTTTGACTATGATTTTTTAATTGGATTGGATTGTATAAAATCTTTTCAACTAATTCAAAATGAAAACTTAGAAATCACACAAAAACTAAGCAAAGTAATGAAACAACAGAATGAAAATATTCCTGGCTTCACAGGTGATAAAATTGAAAACAAACACTATTTCATTAAGGAAAATAATCTTAAGAAAATAAAAGTGAAAGATAATTTATACATGAATGATAAATGTAAGGTTAACTTTAATGAACATGTGGAAGTTACAAACTTCAACATCTCAGTAAATCATTTAGACACTCAGCAACAATCAAAAATAGAAGGATTAATTCAGAAATATAAGTCACTATTTGCAAAAGATAAATATGATGTAGGCTTAGTGAAAGGCTATGAGGCACATATAGATTTATTAGTAGATTCATATTGTAGCAAAAGACCATATAGATGCAGTTTTGAGGACAAAAAAGAAATAGAGCAGCAAGTTTCAAAATTATTAAAAAAGAAATTAATTGAAGAATCTTACAGCCCTTTTGCTGCTCCTGTAACATTAGCCTATAAAAAAGACGAAGGAAGAAAATCTAGACTATGTGTAGATTTTCGGGACTTGAATAAAATAGTGATTCCTCAGTCACAACCATTTCCCCTTATCGAAGATATAATGATAAAAACAAGAAATTGTAAATTTTTCTCAACATTGGATATCAATTCTGCATTCTGGTCTATACCTTTAAAAGTAGAAGATAGAAAGAAAACAGCATTTGTTACTCAAGAAAATCATTTTCAGTGGACTTGTCTACCATTCGGCTTAAAAACCTCACCTGCAATTTTTCAAAGAATTTTAACTAGCATTATTAGAAAACACAAATTATCAAGTTTTACAGTAAATTTCATTGACGACATTTTAGTATTTTCCCAGACGTTCAACGAACACATTAAACACTTATCGTTACTATTAGAAGCAATTTCAAAGGAGGGTTTTAGATTGAAATTCTCTAAATGCAATTTTGCACAGGATTCTGTAAAATACTTGGGCCACATAATAAAAAACAATACAGTTACTCCACTTAAGGATAATTTAATAGCCATTAAAGATTTTCCTGTCCCAAAAACAAAGAAAAATATTAGACAGTTTTTAGGTAAAATAAATTTCTATGGAAAATATATACCAAATTTATCAATCTTATTAGATCCTCTACATAATTTGTTAAGAAAAGACCAAAGATTTATCTGGACAGAAAAATGTCAAGATACTTTTGATACAATAAA
The DNA here is from genome assembly GCA_905404095.1 of Glaucopsyche alexis. Taxonomy (NCBI): domain Eukaryota; kingdom Metazoa; phylum Arthropoda; class Insecta; order Lepidoptera; family Lycaenidae; genus Glaucopsyche; species Glaucopsyche alexis. The sequence continues at coordinate 31,196,712 of FR990047.1, forward strand.
GAAACTGCTTTGCTCAAGACCTATTTTAGAAATCTTTGATCCGCATTTACCTATACATATTTATACAGATGCAAGTATACAGGGTATAGGGGCTATTTTGAAACAACCACAAGAAAATGGCGAAGAAAAACCATGTGCATATTTTTCGAGGAAATTAAATGACAGTCAGAAACGAAAAAAAGCTATTTATTTAGAATGCTTAGCAATTAAAGAAGCGCTAAAATATTGGCAACTTTGGCTGATAGGAAAAAAATTTAAAGTTTTTTCAGACCATAAACCCCTAGAAAAACTAAATATTAAGGCAAGAACAGATGAAGAATTAGGAGACCTTACATATTACTTGTCACAATTTAATTTTGAAGTAATATATTCACCCGGAAAGGACAATTTGGAAGCAGACAGTTTGAGTAGAAACCCAGTATTAGAATCACATGTAAACCAGGAAGAACTTTTAAAAATTGTAAATTTTATTAAATTAGAAGACATCCAAAACGATCAAGAGAATAATGAAGACATAAAACTATATAAAAATAAACTAATATTAAAGGATAAAATATACTTTAAAAGGGTAGGGAAAAAAGAAAAAATTTTACTCACTGAGGAATTTAGTAGAAAAGTAATAAAAAATGTACATTGTACATACTGCCATATAGGAGTGAAACAAACAGAAAATAAAATCAAACCATTCTATACAGCAAAGAATTTAATACATAATATAAAAAAAATCTGTGATAATTGTGAAATATGTATAAAAAATAAATCTAGAACTAAATTTAAATATGGATTAATGTCCCATCTGGGTCCTGCTATTTACCCCTTTGAAATCGTCTCTATAGATACCATCGGTGGATTTGGTGGCTCCCGCTCTACAAAAACATATCTACATCTTTTGGTAGACCATTTCACCAGATATGCCCACATAGTGACATCAAAAACCCAAAACGCAGACGATTTTATAAAGCTCGTAAAAAAAGTTATACCTGAAAATAAAATTGGAATGATTCTATCGGATCAATACCCGGGCATAAATTCGAAAGGATTTAAAAGTTTTTTGAAGAAAGAGAACATACCTATCATTTTCACTGCAGTCAATGCACCTTTTTCAAATGGCTTAAATGAACGGTTAAACCAGACATTAGTCAACAAGATAAGATGTGCAATTAATGAAAAAACCGATAAAATTGCCTGGACAACTATCGCTCATAAGTGTACCCAGAAATATAATGAAACTGAACACACTGTGACAGGATATTCCCCAACATATTTAATGGAAGGAAAAGTGATTAACATCTTACCAGACGAATTGAAAGAACATAAAACACAGAGGGATTTATTACAAGATAGGAAAACAGCTTTGGAAAGAACTATAAATTCACACAATTATAATAAGCAACTATTTGATAAAAATAGAAAAAGTATCCAATTAAAAGTAGGAGACTCTGTATATGTGGAAAACGGTAACCGATTAAATAGGAGAAAATTAGACGAATTAAAAATTGGACCTTTCAAAATTTTGGAAAAATTATCTAACTCAATTTTTAAAATTAATACAGGTTACAAAAAGTTCGAATCAAACTTGTTTCACATTACAAAACTTATACCGGTACCTGAAGAATTTTGAGAACCTGGGGGGGGGGGGAGATGTAAATGAAGCTCATAGAATCTTCATTTAATTTAAGTTACCCGCACATTACCTTTGACGTATACATCGAAGCATTATCTATGGTGACAGCATTCTGCACTATGTTCATCCTAGAAATTGTCTCTGGCTTTGGACATTAGAATTTAGAAACGATAACGAGGTTTATCAGAAATTTAAATAAGTAATTTGTGATTTAAAGAGATCATAGTTGAAGCAGTAGCTTTTAATGTTGTTTCTCTTTACAGGTTAGTAAATATTTTTATGTAATTCTTTTAGATTAAGTAAATAGAGTAAGTGGTGTTTGCTAAGATTAAATATGATTTTTCATAAAATAATAAATTTCTCTTTACAGAGCAACAACTTAAGTTTTGTTTCAATAAACAACATATTACATGTATTTTAACTGTTTAACTTTTTAAGTGTGTTGAAGTGAATGAAGAATGTTTGAAACATCTTCTTAAATAAAAGCTATTGACTTTTTGACATTGTTTAACTTTTATATTAAGAGAAATACCTACCCTACCTAACAGTATTAATAGTAAGACTTTTTGGTAGCTTATGCTTGGTCTACTTCAGAAAAAGTCAAAATCACCATATGTGTCTATAGAAATTCCCTCGATTCCTCATAGATCTCATCATCAGGTCACTACTTTTTTGAATGAAAACAGGACCAACTTGGGATTATATCCTTTACATAAAAATAAAAGAGTAAACCTGAACGTTTTCACGTTAAAACTACTGAACTGATTATCATGAAATTTGGCCCAGATATAAATTAGACCACGGGAAAGGACGTAGGCTACTTTTTATCGCGAAAAAATGTACGGTGCCTGTACGATACTTTATTTACGCTTTCACGTAAATATTACTAAACCGATTATGATGAAATTTGGCACAGAGTGGAGTTGGAGTAGACAATGGGGAAGGACATAGGCTACTTTATATCATGGGATATATACCCGTGGATTACTGTACTTACGTGGGCGTAATGGGCGCGGGCTGGACCTTTTTTTTTAAATATTGGAAAAGGTGTATGTTATAGGAGTAGGTGTAGGAGCAGGTGTAGGCGTAGGTGTCTGAGTGGGTGTAGGAGTATGGGTAGGAGTAGGTGTATGAGTTAATGTACGAGTAGGTGTTGGAGTAGGAGTAGGAACAGGTGTAGGAGTAGGTGTAGGAGCAGGTGTAGTCATTTATTCATTCTAGTTCATATTTAAGACAGAACAACGTCTGTCGGGGTCAGCTAGTAATATATAATATAGCTTTTGCCCGCGGCTCCGCCCGCGAGAAATGAGGTTTTTTGGCCACTCCCGACTGTAATCTAAGTTAAATCTGTATCTTCCTTATCTTACGTTCTCTATTTAATTACTAATTGTTTGTCCGAAGCACTATCATACCATGTTTAATTTAAATGGTTTAAACTCTTAAGCTATGAAAGACATTAAAAAAATATACACAATAGTACATTATCCCTCGGGAACACTATTATATATCTTTTTGGGATAAAAAGTAGACTGCACGTTTGTCCAAAGCATAAACAACTACCATACAAAATTTCATTCAAATCAATTCAACCGTTTAGCAGTAAAAGACAGTCAAAGAACACACAATAATAATACATTATCCCTCGGGAACACCGCAAATTTTTGGGACAAAAAGTATCCTATGTCCTTTCCCAGGACTCGAAAGTATCTCTGTACCAAATTTCATCAAAATCGGTTCAGCAGTTAAAGCGTGAAGAGGTAACAGACAGACAGACAGACACACTTTCGCATTTATAATATTATAAGTATATAAGTATGATTAATGGTTAGTATGGATATGGAAGTATGGATGTACACAAATTAAAACATTATCCCTCGGGCACACTGTATATTCTTGGGATAAAAAGTAGACTGCGCGTTTGTCCAAAGCATAAACCACTGCCATACCAAATTTCATTCAAATCAATTCAACCGTTTAGCAGTAAAAGACAGTCAAAGTACACACAATAATAATACATTATCCCTCGGGAACACCGCAAATTTTTGGGACAAAAAGTATCCTATGTCCTTTCCCAGGACTCAAAGTATCTCTGTACCAAATTTCATCAAAATCGGTTGAGCAGTTAAAGCGTGAAGAGGTAACAGACAGACAGACAGACAGACAGACACACTTTCGCATTTATAATATTTTATAAATTATAAATTATAAATAAATAAATAAATATTTATAAATTTATAATATTATAAGTATATAAGTAATAAGTATATAAGTAAAGTATATAAGTATATAAGTAAATAAGTAATAAGTAATATAAGTAATAAGTATAAGTATATAAGTATAAGTAATAAGTAAATAAGTAATAAGTAATAATAATATTATAAGTAATAAGTAACTAGCTGTCCCGACACACGTTGTTCTGTCTTAAATATGAACTAAAATGAATAAATAAGTACACCTACTGCTACACCTACTCCTACAACCTACACCTTTTCTAATATTTCTCACCGTTTAAACCTTCCCTGATAATCCACAATTATTTCAAGACCAAAATTCGCCAAACCGGTCCAGCCGTTCTCGAATTTAGAGTCCCGCGGGAACGGCATTAAAAGTATCCTATGTCCTTCTCCTGGTTTTAAGACACTTCCTCACCAATTTTCAGCCAAATCAGTTTACCCGTTCTTGAGTTATAAATAGTGTAACTAACACGACTTTCTTTTATATATATAGACTAGCGACCCGCCCCGGCTTCGCACGGGTACAATACTGATACTAATACTACAGATAACAGAATGTCTTTAAACCTCTAACAAAACGGGTGAAATTTAGTCAAAACAAACAGAAACAAATTAATATAGGTACCTACTAATACTTAATGAAATAAGTAAGTGGGTATACTTTTATCGTATGAAATACCTACACTTTTCAGAACTAACAATACAACAATCACTAAATAAATAGTTACTCAAGTATCTATCCATCATAGTTACAACGAACACAAAACAAAAAATTTACTCATAGATCTAAACTCGCACGCCTTGGCGACGACGCGAAGCGACGCCCACTTCGCAACGGGCCGTGCAGCAGAAATCGTAATATTTTAATTTCGCCATAACTTCAAAACCAAACATCCAATTTTAATCATTAAAAGACCAAATATTATCTACATAAACTGTACTTAGTGATGAAATAATTTATTTTGATAAGGATTAATAGCATGAGTAAAATAAACGCGTTTAAATGTAGTCCAAAAAAAATTCAAGATTTCTAAATAAAAAAATGGTTGTTGTGCCTCACTCGACATAGATAGGTATAGTGTGTCGCGGACTTTTTTGTAGATATTTATAAGATCTACAATTAATTAGAACATTTTATGGTTCTATCTTTTATAGTTTAGGCAGCGTACGCAAAATAAGTAACTTTTCTGGTTGATTTTTTACACCTTGTGTCTGAAAAACCCAAATATCTTACGGAACCCTATTTTTTTCCAATATAAAATTTAGCCTATGTTACTCGAGGATAATGTAGCTTTCGAATGGTGAAAGAATTTTTGAAATCGGTCCAGTACTTTTTGAGCCTATTCATTACAAACAAAAAAACAAACAAACAAACAAACATACAAACAAAGTTTTCCTCTTTATAATATTAGTATAGATAAGTATATAAGTATATAAGGGGTCGTCCATTAATCACGTGATGCCTAAAGGGGGAGGGGGGTCCGAAAAAAATCACCAAGTATCACCAAGGGGGGGAGGGGGTATAAGGAGACATCACGTGTATTAATTTTCGAATGTAGTCTATGCATACCGAAATTATTATTGGTTGTAGATTCGTAGTGTTGTTTAAATACTTACAAAACAAATGACTCTTATAGTTTTAATTGCTTAAATTAGTCGATTAAATTGTTTTTTAAGTTAAAGTTTTTCTTCAAACATGACCTGCTTACTATGTAAAAAAAATACACGTGATCTTAGGTGGGGGAGGGGGGGTAGTATAAAACCTCACCACGTATCACCAGGGGGGGAGGGGTCTAAAAAGTTGTTAAAAAACATCACGTGATTAATGGACGGTCCCTAAGTAAGTATGGATAGCTAGCTGTCTCGACACACGTTGTTCTGTCATAAACATGAACTGCGGGTCTAAAAAGGCCACTTGCGCAATATCATCGCAATATTGCTATTTGACACTAAAGCAATTATGCTTGTAAATCTGTGAAATGAATGCATTTCAGCCAATTTCTGCATATGAATTGTATCCAAATCATATTATGAATTGCAATTCAAGTGGCCATTTTACGATCGCTGTCATCTTTGATATAGTAATTCATAATAAGAATAGAAAATGAATTGCCAAAACGGCCTTTTTAGACCTGCTGGAATTAATAAATGACTTTACCTATAATGCATCCTACGTCCTAGTCCTACACCTACAACCTACACCTTTTTCATATACATATATCAAAATGAGCCAAATCGATCCAGCCGTTCTCGAGTTTTGAGTCCCTCGTGAACGGAATAAAAAGTATCCTATGTCCTTCTCCTGGTTTCAAGATAGCCCACCAATTTTCAGCCAAATCGGTTCAGCCATTCTTGAGTTATAAATATTTTTACCACGTTCATAATATTTTGTTAATTTAACTATTACTCTCGGTCTTGGCCTAGAGTTAACTTATTGATAGGTCTCTATCTAGACTGAGAATCCAGGTACAATCGTACTCTAATCGCATGTTTTCTTAAATAGCCTCTGACTCATAAAAAATAACTAGAACAATTTAATCGCCAGTATGAAAATATTGAAATTTACTTATTTTAATAATGAGTGGTGCAGGGAAAAACTCGTTCTACGATTTTTATTTATTACTGACTACGACGAGAAAACTTACGTGCACATCCTAAGATCAAGACAAAAATACTACAATTGAAGGCTATGTTTGTACATGGCAACACATAGCGGGTGAGCGAGATGCACTCTAGCATAGCTGGGCACCGTTAATCAAATAGTTAACTTCGTTAATCGTTAATCCGCTACAAAAAAAGTTAGCTTCGTTAAACGTTAAAGCGTTACATTTCGGAAGAATTAACGCAAGTTAACGTTAATCGTTAATCCGTTAATATGTGTAAAATTGCATTTTATATCGTTGTGTTAGTGAGTGAACTTATAAAACCTGTTGGTTTAGGTTCTGGAAGTTAACAGGTTAGTAACAAAACAAAAAAATTCAAATGTGATATTTAATTGTCAGACATAAGGTGCATATTCCCGTTCATGAACATTAACATGCTGTAGTCAAATGTGGCCATGGATTCTCATCAGGACCGCTGGAATCCGAATCCTTGTCTTCCATGATATAGTTTTAATTACTACACTGCACAGTACACTTTTTCTATGTAACTTAAATATTACACTGCACTCTTCTTTATTAACACGCAAATGATCACTGACAGTAATTTATCCTATCAAAAACATAAATGTGAAAAGAGAGCCAAGTTCAATGGTCAGTCCTGAAATTTATTTATAACAACATAAAATATCATTTCTTCTCATAATCATAACTTAGGTAATATATTGTAGCCTAAGGTCTGACTTGGCTAGTTCTTAATTCTCATATACGAATTATTGTGTTCGATGGCTAGTTTCTACCAGCAAGCCTCGGAATAATAAAATAAGAAACGACAAGTAACAGGTTAAGAACTTCCGAAGGCTATAATATAATTCGTATATGAAAACTAGCCAAGTCAGACCTTAGCCTACAATATTGTTTCCTAATTTATAAGAAGAACTTAGCCATTGCCATTGAACTTAGCACCCACTTAGATCTCACTTGTTTTGTCGTTGGAGTTAACAACCAAGGCATATTATATCATATTATTGAACTTGGCTCTCATGAAACATTTATGTTTTTAATAGAATATCATTAATTTTTGTACATAAATTATTAGTAGGTACTTATTTATAACAAAATTAATACCAAAGTTAAGTGTTCCTGATATAACCAATTAAGTGAAAAATTATAATGAAATTATAAAAATTTACCAGTTTATGATTTATTCCTGTGTATTCACCAAATTACCTATCTGCATGCCAAATTTGAACATTCTAGGTTGGGTTAGGAAATGGAATTGGGTTAGAGTTTTGATCTATAGGTCAGTCAGTGATAAAAATGTCGATTTTTGGACGTTAATATCTAAATAACCGTTTGAGATGTGTTTTTGAAATTTGGAGCACATATGTATCTCGCAAGTCTCAATATATGAGCCAAATTTGACACGTTTATGTGGAATAGTTTTTGAGTTATGAGGGGTTCAAAAGTGGCTCCATATGGTTTGTGTAATATAACACATCGTGCTACTCGCCAGTTCTGTTACTTGAACTAGGCAGTAGCTAGGCTAGTAAGCTTGACACGCGGTAGATAATAACAACAAACATAACAATCGTCACTCTAAGCACCGGCGCTAAATAATAAAATGATCAAACGAAATAAATCTCTTCACAGTTCTCTCACTCGAACGCGCCGGCAAAATATATTATCGAGTTTTTTTTGTTTCACTCGCTGCCACGCGCCGCCCGTCTGAACATGTTTTTCGCGCCGCGCGCCCGCGCCGCGGTGCCGTGCGGTAAATAGTAGGCATTGGATTAACGATTAACGGACTTCTGTTCGTATTAACGGAAGTTAACGTATCCGTTAACATTTTTAAAAGTTAACTTAAAAGTTAATCCGTTAATCAAAATGTTAACTTCGTTAATTAACGATTAACGGATTAACGAGTTAATGCCCAGCTATGCACTCTAGTGGTTACAAGAGCTGCGGATCTATAGGTACTTTATCTTAGGATGAAACGCATTTTAGTTGTCTAACACATGAAGCATAGATACCAGGAGTCCGAACGGTATAGGCTTTTTAATAATAATTATGTACACAATAATAGGACCAGATCTTAGTTCTCTTTTCTGCCGCTAGGCGTGCGAGACCGACGAGTACCAAGTGTTGCCAATACTATTATACCGAGTGTTGCCAATACTATTATTTATTACAATTATTTTTAAATTACTGTTAGGCAATTACCGTGTTCTACGGTATCTATTTTTCGAGAACAGTTTCTAAGAATTTCCTAAAACTTTTATATAATAAGATTTCAATCTTTCCAGAGCTGTCAATAGCAACTTTAAACTTCCCGCGTAATTTCAAACGAGTGCATGTCGAACCGTCGCGCGCTCTACCGGCAAAAACCTGTCCCCGTAATTGAGACCATTATTTTAACATTACGTTCGGACTCCTTGTTATCTATACTTCGTGGTCTAACAATTTATAAGAATTTTTCCGTCAGTTGTGAAGTTGTCAAATGTCATAATTATTTTTTTTTAATGATGGCGTTACGGCTTAAAACTATTTGCCAGTGTCAAGTTTAAAAGGCAGAGAAATATATTTATTGTAGCCTGTGTATATGATTTCAACACCGTATTATTTTCAAGTCTAATGTCTAGTCAAAGTCCAAAATACAGATAGTCAGTGTAAGTCAGTCGATTCAGTAAAACGGTACCTAGTAGTTTTACTGAAAGTTCCTAGAGTGTTTACAATAAGAATTAAGTAGGTACTTAATTAACACAGGCGATTATTATTGCATTCTAAATCAGACACACAATTTGACAACTGTTTATTATTTGACATTGACATGTGACTGACCACTCGTGTGTACGATTTTCAACTCTATTGTTTGACTCCAGAGTTCTATTTAGAATTATATTCTATTAAAATACATTATTTAATTAATTATCTTCTATTTTTCATTGATAATACAGATTTTACAGTCGGACAATGATCTTTTGGCACTTGGATGGGGGCGTGAGTGTCGTAAATAAGAACAATATTTATTACTAAAAGTGAAATTTTACAAGACGGCGATGTTATTATAGTACTGATTTTATCCACGTGCCAAAAGGTATATAAGTGTCGCAACTACAAAACAATACATAATACTAAAAGTGACATTTTACAAGACGGCGATGTTAGTTCTGTTTTTGTCCACGTGCCAAAAGATCCTTGTCAGACTGTATACGGATTGCTTGCCAAATGGTCATAGGAAACACATTTTTGCAGATATAAACATGTTACACTAAAGGGCCATACTCACGGCGCGTCCAGCAAATCCAGCACCGGTACTAATAAAGGGCTATTACCTTTGATTAATTATTACATAGATACGTTATATCCTTACAAAACTGACAATATTTCTGTGCCACGACACACATTGACATTATATATCTATGGCTATTATAATATACTCACGGTGCATGATTGATCTAGCAAATCCAGCACCGGTACTAATAATAATAAATAGGATTTAGGAATAAAAAGTAGATCCATTCATTAGTGTCAATCATTTAAAATTTTTGCCTACAAATCCGCGGCCTTGAGCTTGCAGGCTGGATGACCTTTTACAAATAAATAGTGTAGGTAATGATCCTGGTAACACTAGGTAGAAGAAGAAGAAGATGAAGTACAATAAGGCCGGGACTATACGGCACCGGAATCCGGAAGGCCGTGAAAAATTCTGAGCATTGAAATAGATCTCTGCACTAATACAATAGAGTTGAAAATCGAACATCCGAGTGTCGAGTCTAATGTCAATGTCATATATGACAGCTCGACACTCCAAACTTAACTTAACTTTACTTATTTAGCACAAAGTTCTATTTTCAGTGCTCATAATTCTCTACGGCCTACCGGATTCCGTTGCATATAGTCATAGCCTAATTTTTGTTTGATTATTGATAACAAATTAACAATTTACGTTAACTATTATCCATATGTCTATGAGGTAAACACAGATGAGAATTGTTACGTCAATGAAACGCCGAGATCCCAAGCAGACTGGTTTATTGAACTAAAAATTACAAATACCCACTTTATACATAACACCTCCCTTCTTATTATCAACTACACTTGTACATAATGCTATTATAAACACACTATTACATAATATAAAAACAACAGTAGTATTTATTTAAGTTTTATCATTATATGTAGGTTACAAACTTATAACTTTAAATCACAAAACATGAACTTTTTATAGGCAGATTCATATTATTAAAAGACAGGAGACATTAATTATTATTAATGTGTAGGTTTTAACTTAACAATTGCGCTTACTAGAATAGGTACACACAATAAGATTTATACATAATATTATTATTATTTTTTATAATATATACCTATTATTATTATTTTTTCTTATCTTTACATATTTATTTTTATCCTTACAGCTGTCGCGAGGGATTTTTATTTATATTTTATTATATTACTTATGTTTTATTTTTATTTATTTTTTGTAAACATTGCAAAGCCGCCTGCCGTCGGGCACGACCTTCAGGTACCCCGGGAGGGAACTCGACTTCATTTGTGTCATCTTTAAACACGCTCGAATTGAGCGGCGACTGTTCACCGGACACCGCCTCCTCAAATTCATCTCCACTATCCTCCCCCCCGACGCTTTCTCCCGACCTAGGTGTTTCAATTTTGGTCAACGAAAATCGCGACTTACGACTTTTATCGGGCATTAATTGGTCTATGTGTCTCTTATGCACCTGACCATCGTCCGTTTTAACAGAGTACGACACGGGACTTTCTTGATTAACTACGACACCTTCAGCCCATTTCTGGTTGCGTCTGGAGTAGTCTCTAAACAAGACGGCATCTCCTGGCGCGACATCCCTCGAGCGGGCGTCGCGACGTTGCTCGCTGACGAGTTGCCGGTCGCGGACCAGCTCGTCCGTGTCGGGCCGCAGCAGGTCGAGGCGCCCGCGCAGCCGTCGCCCCAACAGTGCCACAGACGGTTCGCGTCCGGTCGTACTGTGTTCCGTGTTTCTATACGTAAATAAAAATCTACTCAAAGCGGTATCGTCATCTACGTTATCTACGATAGCCTTTTTTAAAGCTCTTTTGACTGAACGCACAGCATTCTCAGCGGCGCCATTGCTAGCGGGGTGGTATGGAGCAGTGAGCGTATGCTTTATTCCGTTTCTTTTAAAATACACCGCTAACTCCGCCGAAGTAAAAGGGGGCCAGTTGTCACTTATAATTCTCTTCGGTAGTCCGAAACGAGCGAACATTTTTCTAAAACAAGATATCAGTGTCGCCGCAGCCGTGCTATTGACTCTTTCGGCTTCGATCCATTTAGAATGCGCATCGATAACAATAAGATAATACTTGTTATTAAACGGTCCTAAATAATCGACGTTTAATCGCGACCACGGCTCGGCCGGCCACGGCCACGAGTGCAGCGGCGCGGGCGGAGACGCGGGGCGAACCGCCCGACACGCGGCGCACTCCCGCACCGCCCGCTCGATGTCCTCGTCCAACGTAGCCCACCAAACGTAATTACGAGCTATTTGCTTCATCTTAATAATACCGGGATGCCCTTCGTGGATTTCTTTTAAGACAAAACTTTGTAAAACTGTAGGTATTATTATTTTATAGCCCCATACTAAGCAACCCTGATCTATACAAATATTTTCTTTTCGAATGAAGTACGATTTAAATTTTTTATCAACGGACGAGGGCCAGCAGTACATGACATATCCGTAAATTTTACTTAAAATTGCGTCTTTTGCCGTCTCTGTTTTAATATCTTTAAAACTGAGCGGAAAATCTTCTGCCACAAAATGTAAGTAACTCGCTGCCACGTCCTCCCTTGAATTCTGATCACTCGACGAACTCAAAGGGAGACGTGACAACGCGTCAGCCTGACAGTTATCAGCCGATCTTACGAATTCTATTGAGAAGTTATAAGCGGCTAGTATAACCGCGTAACGTTGAAGCCTACTAGCGGCAGTCGTAGGAATGCCCTTTTTCTTACCAAAAATATAACTAAGCGGCTTATGGTCACTACGTAGTACAAAATGTCTACATACTGATGGTGCTTAGTCACACCGAATACGATAGCCAGGGCTTCCTTATCGAGTTGGGAGTAATTGCGCTCGGCAGCGTTAAGTGTCCGCGAAGCGCAACTGACTGGTCGCTCGCGGCCGTCCGCACCGCGCTGCGCCAGCACCGCACCTAGTCCATACGCGCTGCTATCCACCGATAGGATCAGCGGCAGCGCCGGATCATAATGAGCTAGCACCGGAGCGCTACTCAACACGTTTTTTATTTTAATAAAAGCCGTCTCACAATCATGCGTCCACACCCATTCGGTGTCTTTCTTCAGCAAGTCATATAACGGTTTTAATATGTCACTCATATTTGAACTAAATTTAGCATAAAAATTTACAAGACCCGGATAAAGCTTTTCAACTGTGTGACGTTAGTGGGCTGGGGAGCCTCGACGATGGCTTTAATCTTTTTTAAGTCAGTATGTAGACCGTGCTTATCTATGTTGTATCCTAAGTAGGTTACACTATCTTTAAAAAATTGACATTTTTCAAAATTAATACGAAGTCCGTTTTGTTGAAGTCTCTGTAAAACCGCCTTTAAATTTTTAAGATGGGTATCTCGATCTTTACCCGTAACGCATATGTCATCCGCGAACACGGCAGTCGACGGCAACCCACTCAATGTCTCTTCCATGATTTTTTGAAAATTCTCGGGCAACATTTTATGCCGAAAGGTACACGACGATACACGAATGTTCCTATGTGCGTAGTGATTGCCGTCATCGCCCGCGATTCATCATCAAGGAGACATTGCTGAAAAGCGTTAGATAAATCGAGCTTAGTATATTGCTCGCCGCCGCCTAAAGTAGAAAATATTTCTTCAATTCTCGGAAGAGGATAGTGGAAATCTTTGAGTATCGGGTTGATAGTAGTTTTGTAATCCCCACATATACGAATATTGCCATTAGATTTGACAACAGGTACAATAGGAGTCCCGTAGTCCGACCGTTCTACTTTATAGATAACGCCCTCGCGCTGCAGCCGATCGAGCTCACTCTCGACGCGCGCGCGCAGTGCCAACGGCAGGGGACGCGCCTTTATAAAAACCGGTTTGCTATCATTTAAATACAAACGAATGCGCGATTTAAAAGTACCTAATCCCTTCGCAAAAACTTCAGGATATTCTTGTTTTAATCTAAGAGCTATCGAATCGCTATCGGTTGTATTAATGTTGTGACATTCTACAATACTTAATTTTAATTTTTTAATCCACGTACGACCCATTAAAGGTGGGCCTCCGTTCACCACGACATACAACTGAAGCTGAGCCGAATTTCGTCCGCAACATACATCAACATTAATATATCCGAGCGTCTCGATAGTATCTCCAGTAGAGATGGCCGTTTAAACGCAAAGCGTTTAAAAAAGCGTGCTTTAAAAAATAAGTTGAAAATTCGTTTATAAATGTAAGCATTTAACACTTATTCTTATCGTTTATATCGTTTATAGTCATTAAGCCATAAGTGTGGTATGAGCAAAGAAAAATAGTTCTTATGACAGCGCAATAAGAGTGAAAATTCTTTAATGTAGCTCATCACTTATTTAACGTTTATAGTCATTAAGCCATAAGTGTGGTATGAGCAAAGAAAAATAGTTCTTATGACAGCGCAATAAGAGTGAAAATTCTTTAATGTAGCTCATCGCTTATTTAAAGTTTTAATAAACAGGTTATTTTTTGTACTTATAACTTAAATATTTTTTCATGTTTAGTCGCTTTTTTTTAGTTGCGCAGTGCGCTTTGCGGGTTGCCAAAAACACGTTATATTACGTTACGCAATAATTCGTATTTTAATCGTAATAGTGGTGTTTTGGTGGTTTATCGTGAACTTTTAATAAATATAATAATGGTCCATATGGACGTAATATAAACCTTTCGTGTAGTGTTTTAGTATTAAGTTTTTGTCGTAAGTACTGTTGTATATTAAAATGACGACTAGGCGTAGAAATTTGAACAGTAATTTATGGATTAAAAACTTCGAAAGTAGAAAAAATTATGTTTTTAAATGTTAACAAATAAAATAAAAGAAAAATTTAATGAACACTCAATTTAATAAGTATTTTTCACTATTAAATTGATATTAAGCAACTAAGCAACTAAGCAGTTAACAAAAACTGCTTTTGAATATTTAATAACGGATAAGTTAAGTTTTTATTTTAAGCCGTTTATCACATCTCTAATCTCCAGTATAAGATTATAAAATTAGTACATTTTTATGCAATTCTATATTTTGGAAATATCTATCATGAAATTTTTTCGATATTGCCGATATTTTACTTCCCGTGTCAATTTCAAACTTACATTTAAAATTATTAATAAGTAACTTAATATAATAAGGCCCATCGCCATCTCCCCCAGACACTAAATTATAAAAATAGTTTTCTTCCTCCTCGACATCACTATCATTATTATTAATAAAGTACTGACCTTTCGAAGTCGCCATACCGTAGGATCTATCTCTCCTGTTTAAACACATCATCTTTAAATGACCTTTAACACCGCACAAATCACAAGTAAAGTTTTTATATCGACACTTATTCGGCGCATGAGTAGCTTTCCCGCAACGCGCACACGGCGCTCGCACGCCGCTGCTAGGCCCCGCGCCGCCGCCGCTGCTAGGCCCCAGGCCGCCGCCGCTGTTAGGCCCCGCGCCGCCGCCGCTCGGCCCCGCGCCGCCGCCGCCGGCACCGCTGCGCCCGGCCGCACGAGCCCGCACGTGACCGCCGCTGACTCGATGCAGCGCGTCACCTCCCGCGCTCGCGTGCCTCTCCGCCGCCTCGAGCGCGCTCGCTAACTCCACGGCCCTTTTGTAGTCGATATTTTTCTCCGCGAACAATCTCGAACGCATTTCTTCGCTGTACAATCCGGAGACGAACTGGTCTCGAAGATTTTCTTCGAGTTTCGATCCAAAATTACAGGTTTTAGCCAAATGTTTTAACCCCTGAAGGTATAAACGAATGCTTTCTCCCTGCTGTTGGGTTCTCTGCCGAAAAATGTGTCTCTCGGCTATCTCGGACTTTTCAGGCTCCAAATGAACTTTTAACAGAGTAACAAGTTCATCGAATGTTTTATTTTCAGGATGAGCGGGGGAACACAAATCACAAAGCAAATTATAACACTCACTACCTACTAAGGTTAGCAACGTGGCCACTTTGAGAGCGTCATCAATACTATTCAAAGTTATAAATTGTTTTACGCCACGCACATAATTATCCCAGTTTTGCGATTCCAGGGAAAACGGTTCGATTTTGCCGATAGGCATGGTTATAGCGAATTACACTAATAACTTTTAAAATAAAAACCGACTGCGCCAATGTTACGTCAATGAAACGCCGAGATCCCATGCAGACTGGTTTATTGAACTAAAAATTACAAATACCCACTTTATCATAACAAGAATAAACAACCTAAATACTTAAGTTGGCTTCAAGTCTTCATATTGGTGGAGAGGTGAAACGAGGAAGCTCGCCGCGAAGCAGCACCGCGCCCAGCGAACTCGAGTAGAGCCTAGTCCACCTCCATCTGCACTGGTCCATGAAGGTTGAGGACGTTGTGGACTAAGTACATCCTAAAGAAGACGTCTTTCACTTTTAGGGTCAAGCGTCTGGAGTCTCGCTACAACGTCAACTTCAGTTTCTTTGCGGTGAGAGTACCGACGCATCTTCTACCGACCTTCGAGGTGGAGGAGTTCTAGCCGACGGACGTGTTCTACCGAAGATTTCAAGGAAATGAAACAAAGCGTGCCTCACGTCGTCTAAAAAGTAGCATTTTAATCCAGAACCTAAACTTTTTGTGTGAAAGAGTAACAACCATTCCACCATCCATACTCACATACTTTTATATTTATAATATTAGTAGGATTTTTGACTTTACTTACTTTACTAAAACATTACCATTACCTTATACCACTTATACATAATATAACATAAGTAAAATGTGTTTTAAATCTTTATAATTTGTAGGAATTGTAGGTATACAATAATGTTGTTTAATAATAATATATAATAATAATATCTATGGACGCTTCACACCACGTCAATCTGATCCCGTGGTAAGTTCTTGAAGAACTTGTGTTACAGGTAGGTACCAGACAACGGAAATATATTTAATACTTTTATACTATACACATATTTAAGATTTTTATTATATTATACACATATTTAATACACATCCATGACCCAGGAACACAGAAAAACTTTTTGTTCCTTCGGCGGGATTTGAACCCGCGACCCCCGGCTTGAGCACCAACACGCTCACTCAACTGAGCCACAGTGGTCGTCAAGTGTTTGTTAAGTAGTTTAACTATAGTGATATAAAATCTTCATAATGTACAATACGGCCGATGTATCTTGGCGAGTCTGAACTTCGCGCAGAAGGTTGCGCAATATCTGTTTCTAAGTGTTTTCGTATTTATTTTATTTGTACTAATTGGTCAACTGTATTAGGGAATTTTATTAGTACATAGGTATATAAAAATAATACAATAACAGTTTTCTTCACGAGTTGTACACGCGCTAATAGCCCAAGAGCTACTGAGAAATTTAGAGTAGGTATTTGAGGCACGATGAAACCTTGTCCTGTACTTCTCCTATTGTACCTCAACACGAGAATGCAGGCCTGGCTGGTCAGAAGCGGAACTTAGCCAAGTTACAAATTTTTGAAAAGTCCATTTTTTAATGCCAAAAATCCATGTTTGAGGCGCTTTGAAATTTTGATATACAGTTAGTATAATGAATAAGGAGTTGGGGAAAAAAAAGGCCATGTAATTTAGTTGGAACTTTAACCTAGCCATGTCAGTTTAAAAGTAAATAAACTGGCTTTCGATTCATGATTTTCTGACATCTATTGGTCATTTTATGAACTGCAATATACGTACGGGTGAAAATGCGACATCTATGAAGCCCTCAAAGAACTACGTGGTCAAAAATATGAAATAATTGCGTATTGTGCAATAAACTTACTCGTCAAAATGTATTTATAAAACAAATAGGTATTAATGAAATAGAAATGGCATACGAACCAGCATAACCTACCATCTACATGTTTTAGATAATAGTTTAGTTAACTATAAACGTAAAAGCGACATCTAGGAAGAATCAAAGAACTACGTGGTCTTGATAATTTTCGCAAAGTCGATATGAGTCGTTTTTAATTGATTTTCCTATAAAAATCGAAGACATCCATTCGTTGTTTATTACAATATTGTGTGCAATAAAATTATATATTGTGCAATAGTCTAATTTACTCGACAAATTGTATATAAAAAACAAATCTAGACACGCGGTAGTGTGTCAAGCCAAGTTCAAGTAACAGAACTGGCGAGCGGCACCGTGTGTAATATTACACGAACCATTTGGAGCCCAAACGGTTATTTAGATATTAACGTCCAAAAATCGTCATTTTGATCACTGACTAACCTATAGATCAAAACTCTAACCCAGTTCCAGATGACCTAAAAAATCAATATTATGTTTGTTCGCAGATAACTTCGTCGTTTATGAACCGATTTTCAAATTTTTTTTTGTGATGTAAAGGGTATAATACCAAGTTAGTCCGGTTGTCAAAAAAGTGGTGACTTGATGTTGGAATCCATGAGGAATTGAGGGAACTCCTCGAAATTTATATGGATACATATGGTGATTTTGACTTTTTCTGAACAAGTCTAAGCATGTGCTACCAAAAAGTAAGATTTTGCTCCAAGGTATACCCTGGACCCAAAGGTGCAGAACAGAACTCCTGACTCCTTATAGATACATGTTTGGGGATTTCGGCGTTGTTTAAAAAACTGCAAGCATATGCCACCATGTCAATAGGCATGTTGCCGAAAAAAAATTTTTTTAAGACAACATGTTAATAAACAATCCAGAACCCATTTTTGTATATCTGAAAAAATAACTTAGATACAAACCATTGAAATTTACAATATGAAAGAGAGCGATATATTGGCCTGTGACGTCACAGCCTGCTACCGCTATACATTTCTCATAACAAAATTTATGGCGGTAGCAGGTTGTGACGTCACGAATCGTTTTGCGAGAAAGAGATGGACAATATTTTTTATTTGCTTATATTTTTAATCCCGTCACTCGAAATACCTATTTCTTTCAGATTCATGTATCTTTAATCAACAATTTTAAAATTTAATTTGTATAACTGTGAAATTCCACACTAGGCAACATCCCTATTAGAATAATTTAATACATCATCACATTATTATGATATAAAAGGCTCTTCTCATAGTATTTTACACACACTCGGAGATCTTTGAACATAACTCTGCTGTTTATAGAACTATTTGCAAAATTATTTTGTTGTAACGGGTTTAATTCGAAATTGGTCCTTTAGTCACTAAAGTGGAAACCTGATGATGCGATCCATGAGGAATCGAGGGAACTCCTCGAAATTTATATCGGTACATATAGTGATTTTGACTTTTACTCAAGTAACACAAGGCATATGCTACCAAAAAATAAGATTTTGCACCTTGGTGCTTTTGGGAACTCCTCGAAATTTATATCGACACACATAGTGATTTTGACTTTTACTGAAGTAACATCAGCATATGCTACCAAATAATAAGATGTTGCACCTTGGTGCTTTTGGATCTTTTGTATAACCTGGATCCAAAAGCAGTGAACAAAACTCCTCAGTCTTTAAAGATATGTGTTTGGAAATTTGGGTATTGTTTAAAGAACTGCAAGCATATGCCAGTTTGTATCTTACAGTAATCATCATCATCTTATTAACAAATTAGTGAAAACTTAGCGCGTATTCAATTATACATTCGATCGTTTATTTTAGACGTTCTTAAGATGTATTAATAATAACTTAACAAAATATATTATCACAAAAAAGTATGAAATTATTATTTTTAAACAAAAAAATAAACCGACTTCCAAAGTAAAAATACACAAAAAAATGAAATAAAACTTATTTTCTAAATTATTTCCCTTTTAAATTGGGCTAAAACTTAAACTATTTCTCTACTCAATCTTCTTAATTTTGAAGTCAGTACCAGCAAATTTGAACGTAAGTTCTATTAAATATTGTTGGGTATTGTTTGGGCTGGTAGCGACTTTGGAAGTCAAACCGACTTTTTTTGTTTACCCATTGGCAATGGGAATGGCACCCATTTAGATCTCACTTCTTTTGTCGTTGAAGTCAACAACCAAGGCATATATTATCATAATATTGAACTTGACTCTCATTTCACATTTATGTTTTTGATAGAATATCATTACTTTTTGTACATAAACTATACATAGTAGGTACTTATTTATAACAAAATAATTACCAAAGTTAAGTTTTCCTAATATAATCAATTAAGTGAATTATTTTTAAACAAAAACGTCGGTTTGACTTCCAAAGTCGCTACCAACACAAACAATACCCTACAAAATTTTATAGAACTTACGTTCAAACTTGCTGGTACCGACTTCAAAATTAAGAAGATTGAGTAGAGAAATTGTAAAAAAAATTAGTTAAATTTTTAAGGGAAATTTTATTTCATTTTTTTGTGTACTTTTGGAAGTCGGTTTAATTTTTTGTTTAAAAATAATAATTTCATACATTTTAGTGATATATTTTGTTAAGTTATTATTAATACATCTTAAGGACGTCTAAAATAAACGATTGAATGTATAATTGAATAAGCGCTAAGTTTTCACTAATTTGTTAATAAGATGATGATGATTACTGTAAGATACAAACTGGCATATGCTTGCAGTTCTTTAAACAATACCGAAATTTCCAAACACATATCTTTAAAGACTGAGGAGTTCTGTTCACTGCTTTTGGATCCAGGTTATACCAAGAATCCAAAAGCACCAAGGTGCAACATCTTATTTTTTGGTAGCATATGCCTTATGTTACTTGAGTAAAAGTCAAAATCACTATAATACATATAGTATAATACATATATAAATTTCGAGGAGTTCCCTCGATTCCTCATGGATCGCATCATCAGGTTTCCACTTTAGTGACTAAAGGACCAATTTCGAATTAAACCCTTTACAACAAAATAATTTTACAAATAGGTCCATAAACGGCAGTTATGTTCAAAGATCTCCGAGTTAGTGTAAAATACTATGAGAAGAGCCTTTTATAACATAATAATGTGATGATGTATTAAATTAACCCTTTACATCACAAAAAAAAAATTGAAAATCAGTTCATAAACGACGAAGTTATCTGCGAACAACATAATATTGATTTTTTAGGTCATCTGGAACTGGGTTAGAGTTTTGATCTATAGGTTAGTCAGTGATCAAAATGACGATTTTTGGACGTTAATATCTAAATAACCGTTTGGGCTCCAAATGGTTCGTGTAATATTACACACGGTGCCGCTCGTCAGTTCTGTTACTTGAACTTGGCTTGACACACTACCGCGTGTCTAGATTTGTTTTTTTATATACAATTTGTCGAGTAAATTAAACTATTGCACAATATATAATTTTATTGCACACAATATTATTGTATAAACAAAGAATGGATGTCTTCGATTTTTATAGGAAAACCAATTAAAAACGACTCATATCGACTTTGCGAAAATTATCAAGACCACGTAGTTCTTTGATTCTTCCTAGATGTCGCTTTACGTTTATAGTTAACTAAACTATTATTTAAAACATGTAGATGGTAGGTTATGCTGGTTCGTATGCCATTTCTATTTCAATAATACATATTTGTTTTATAAATACATTTTGACGAGTAAGTTTATTGCACAATACGCAATTTTATTTTTTGACCACGTAGTTCTTTGAGGGCTTCATAGATGTCGCATTTTAGCCCATACGTATTATTGCAGTTCATAAAATGACCAATAGATGTCAGAAAATCATGAATCGAAAGCCAGTTTATTTACTTTTAAACTGACATGGCTAGGTTAAAGTTCCAACTAAATTACATGGCCTTTTTTTTCCCCAACTTCTTATACATTATACTAACTGTATATCAAAATTTCAAAGCGCCTCAAACATGGATTTTTGGCATTAAAAAATGGACTTTTCAAAAACTTGTAACTTGGCTAAGTTCCGCTTCTGACTAGCCAGGCCTGCATTCTCGTGTTGAGGTACAATAGGAGAAGTACAGGACACGGTTTCAACGTGCCTCAAATACCTACTCTAAATTTCTTAGTAGCTCTCCAGCTATAAAGTTCGCAGAGCCTATGTTCAGACCCGTCAAGATACAGCGGCCGTAGTGTAATTAGGGCATCGAGACCGGTTTTACCCGAAACCGAAAACCCGGGTTTTCCCGGGTTTTCGGTCCTACAACAAAACCCGGTTTTCAAAATATTGAAAACCGGTTTTCGGTTTTTTCGAGCTTTTTTTCATTATGAAATTCTACAACAGTTTTTATAAACTGTTGTAGAATTTCACTATAACGTTCGGATTGTGACTGTAACTGTTATCAGTTACAGTCACAAACCGAACGTTATAGTGGCTTGTGATTGTCAATGTAGAATTTTAGAACAATAGTTATAATGTTTTCATGTTGTATGTAGTACATTTGGCCGATTTGGGGGCACAGTAGTGCCCCCGCCCCGCCAGGACGAGTGAGCGAAACGTAAGGGACCTTTTCTCGAAGCGATTCGTCGATTTTTTGGACCTTCATAACTTGGTATAATTTATTATTCGGTTCCATCAGCGCTCAGTGCGAATTGCTCTCCGTTCCCATGATACCCAAAAATCGAGTGGGCCTAACGGAATCCGTCCCATTGTGTTAAAAATGTGTGCTCCAGAGTTGGCACCGGTCTTAACGCATATTTTTCGGCTCACCTGCTCTTATGGCACAGTCCTGGCATCTTGGTAGACAGCTTTGGTGTGCTATCGCCTGCCCTGTTCATACTGCATATCAATGATAATATTATGTGATGACGACAGTACGGGTGATGCCTTATATACAGGTCGCCCGAACATCTCTCGGCAAAACGTCATTGAGAGTCGAAACGAACTTGTCTCTCAAATTAAGAATTCATTGGAGAAGATCTCTGAATGGGGTAGACTTAACTTAGTCCAATTCAACACCTCTAAGATACAAGTTTGCGCGTTCATCGCTAATAAGTTACCGATGGTCGTATGTCCTCGTTTTGATAGCATACCCATAACTGTCTCCTCCAACATCGGAATACTTGGTGTTAGCATATCGAGCGAGGTCTAGTTCCGATATCATCTGGAGGGCAAGCTCAAGTTAGCCTCCAAGTAGCTTGGTGTTCTGAACAGGTCAAAGCAGTATTTCAGTCCGGTCCAACGCCTACAACTCTATAAGGCGCAGGTTTGGCCTCACATAGAATATTGTTCTCATCTCTGGGCAGGAGCGCCAAAGTACCAGCTTCTCCCTCTGGATCGTATCCAACGAAGGGCCGCTCGAATTGTCGATTGCCATAGTATTTCAAACAGGCTTTACTCCTTAGAGCTACGTAGAGATGAGCATCGCTCTATATCGGTTATATTACGGGGAGTGCTCCGAGGAATTGTTCGGACTTATACCTGCTGCAACTTTTCGCTATCGTTCGAAGGGACAAAATATTTATCATCCTCATCACCAACTGTCGCCAACAGTATTTCCGGACCATTACGACCTGCACACCTTCAAGAAGGCAGCATATCCCTCCTAAAAGGCCGGCAAGGCACTTCTGTTTCTACACGCCTTAACTCTACAAGCCGAACTTTACAAACTCTACACTTTAGTCAAATTATGTGGCATGACCATTTCGCCAGGCAACGTATTTTGACTAAGGTGTAAAGTTTGTGAAATTATTAATTACTTTACATGAAAATGTTTATGGTGGGATCACATTTTACCAGTAGTGCCCCCGCCCCGCCAGGACGAGTGAGCGAAACGTAAGGGACCAGACTACCTTTTCTCGAAGCGATTCGTCGATTTTTTGGACCTTCATAACTTGGTATAATTTATTATTCGGTTCCATCAGCGCTCAGTGCGAATTGCTCTCCGTTCCCATGATACCCAAAAATCGAGTGGGCCTAACGGAATCCGTCCTATTGTGTTAAAAATGTGTGCTCCAGAGTTGGCACCGGTCTTAACGCATATTTTTCGGCTCACCTGCTCTTATGGCACAGTCCTGGCATCTTGGTAGACAGCTTTGGTGTGCTTATCGCCTGCCCTGTTCATACTGCATATCAATGATAATATTATGTGATGACGACAGTACGGGTGATGCCTTATATACAGGTCGCCCGAACATGTCTCGGCAAAACGTCATTGAGAGTCGAAACGAACTTGTCTCTCAAATTAAGAATTAATTGGAGAAGATCTCTGAATGGGGTAGACTTAACTTAGTCCAATTCAACACCTCTAAGACACAAGTTTGCGCGTTCATCGCTAATAAGTTACCGATGGTCGTATGTCCTCGTTTTGATAGCATACCCATAACTGTCTCCTCCAACATCGGAATACTTGGTGTTAGCATATCGAGCGAGGTCTAGTTCCGATATCATCTGGAGGGCAAGCTCAAGTTAGCCTCCAAGAAGCTTGGTGTTCTGAACAGGTCAAAGCAGTATTTCAGTCCGGTCCAACGCCTACAACTCTATAAGGCGCAGGTTTGGCCTCACATAGAATATTGTTCTCATCTCTGGGCAGGAGCGCCAAAGTACCAGCTTCTCCCTCTGGATCGTATCCAACGAAGGGCCGCTCGAATTGTCGATTGCCATAGTATTTCAAACAGGCTTTACTCCTTAGAGCTACGTAGAGATGAGCATCGCTCTGCATCATATATCGGTTATATTATGGGGAGTGCTCCGAGGAATTGTTCGGACTTATACCTGCTGCAACTTTTCGCTATCGTTCGAAGGGACAAAATATTTATCATCCTCATCACCAACTGTCGCCAACAGTATTTCCGGACCATTACGACCTGCACACCTTCAAGAAGGCAGCATATTCCCTCCTAAAAGGCCGGCAAGGCACTTCTGTTTCTACACGCCTTAACTCTACAAGCCTAACTTTACAAACTCTACACTTTAGTCAAATTATGTGGCATGACCATTTCGCCAGGCAACGTATTTTGACTAAGGTGTAAAGTTTGTGAAATTATTAATTACTTTACATGAAAATGTTTATGGTGGGATCACATTTTACCAGTATTACGTTGTTACAACAGAAAGCAGAGCTGATAAAAGTTAAATTTAGGACATTCCTAACAAAATTCTACAAAATCAACAAAAAACCCGAAATACCCGAAAAAACCCGGGTACCCGGTTTTGAAGATGGCTGGGACCGAAAAACCCGGTTTTTTTAAATATGACCGGTCTTCGATCCCCTAAGTGTAATTAATGTATCAAAACCGCTACCAACCTAAGTTAATTTGTATTCATTCTGTGACAGGCTCAAACTAGTACGTGTAAATAATAATAATTATTAACTGTGTTGATTTTTAAATTGTATAATGTTATTATTGGCTATAGCCATGACTTATGTAATTCCTTTGGAAGAAATAAAAGTATTCTTTACATTTTAAGTTTATTTTCTTACTAAAACTTTGTTAAAAAAGTAAAATAATTGTGTCGTATCAGTCTAGAGCAGGCTAAAGCTCCACCGACAAGAGCAAAGCTCTTAAATTAGAATGAATGAATAATTCTAGCAAGACAATGCCTATAACAAATTCAAAGTGTTATGGCCGCTTGTAATATTTTGTATACAATATGTAGTAACTGTTAGGTTTTTTATGGCAATAGCACTTGTACAGTCATGGTTAGAGATGTGATAAACGG
This sequence comes from Glaucopsyche alexis, assembly GCA_905404095.1. Taxonomy (NCBI): domain Eukaryota; kingdom Metazoa; phylum Arthropoda; class Insecta; order Lepidoptera; family Lycaenidae; genus Glaucopsyche; species Glaucopsyche alexis. The sequence continues at coordinate 31,221,988 of FR990047.1, forward strand.
CTTAAAATTAAAAGTTAACTTATCCGTTATTAAATATTCAAAAGCAACTTTTTTTAACTGCTTAGTTGCTTATTTTCTTATCTACTTATTGCCACTTATAAGTTATAATGTTTTTTGCGCTTATGTTACGTTTTTCGATCGCTTAAACTGATTTAAATTAACTTTCCTTCGTACTTTGCAGGCTTAGGACTGTCTGAAATCTGAATAATTATTAATATAATAATATGAACTCATAAAAATGTTTTTACATGTTGATAATATGCATTAATCTTAAATGTTGCTTATCATTAGTAATAGTTGATTTATAGGATAACAAACATTACACATCGCCACTTTTTCCACCTCATTTCTTTCAAAGTAGTTCCATAAATTACTGTTCCAATTCACGTCGTTTATTCGTCATCTTACGACAAAAACTTAATAAACTTAATACTAAAACACTACACGAAAAGTTTATATTACGTCCATATGGACCATTATTATATTTATTATTTACATTAAAAGTTCACGGTAAGCCACCAAAACACCACTATTACGATTAAAATACGAATTATTGCGTAACGTAATATACGTCAACCCGCAAAGCGCAACTAACAAAAAGTGAATAAACACAAAAAAGCATATTAGTTATAACTCATGGTACTTTTAATATTTTATTACTTCCAGCTAATAACACTTCCTTTAAAGTTATAGTTCTTTAAAATTGCAAAGAATATTTCAATTATTTAGTCACAAATATACTATAGAGATTAAATATTATGTATTTAATTGGTTAACACTACTTGACTGTTTATAATAGCAAATATTTCAAAACTATTATGAGGTGTTTGTGTGCTTACATCCCATTTATAAGGCGAAGGTGTTGAGCATCGATATATACAATACAATAAAATATCATTACATTGAAAAACTTATAAATTTTATCTACTAAATACAAATCTTTATTTCTAAGCAAGTTTTTTAAAAACATTTGTTACCTACTATAATTTAGGTAGGTGCCTACTATAGGTACACCTAAAGATTGCTTTCAGCTGGTATAGTAGCGTGTAAAGGCTACAAACTGCAAGTAAGCTACAAATTAAGAAATTTATATTTTAACAAAGTGTAGAATTATACTTGAATACAATGAATTAAATATTAGGTATTGACAATAATTGTGATTTATTGAATACTTTAGATTGATTTCTTTTGACATTATGCAATATAGACTACTAGCAGAAGGTGTTGTATAGACCCTTTAGGCAAATCATTATTATTTACATATAACAGCTGATCAATAAAAATCCGCCATATTGTTCGTTGAGGCGATAAAGGTAGCTTCCTGGGTATCTTTATGGTTAGGTCGATAAAGATAAAGATCACGATCTGCTAAATGTCACTTACGGCCGCTTGTCTAGGCATTGTATGGAGAAACGCGTTAGAGCAATTCGTTATATGAGTGCATCGTTAGCGTATTCGTTCAAAGTGGCTGCTTGGCTACCAATTTTTTTAACGATACGACTGAATATGTCATTTAACGCACGCTTATGTCAATCCCATACATTTTTTATTCACGAAGTTCGTCGTCGATATTATTTAATGCATCTTGTCTAGCCCTCCAGGTGACATGATGAGCGTCGCCGCGTCGGCGTGAGCCGTGACGGATGCGGCCGTTGATTAGATTTGCAACCCACGCGCGTCTCCGCAATCCGTCATCATCACAGGTCACCATACACCTGTGCCAGTGTGCCGGACCCAGTGAGTTAAGGAAATGTAATATAGTTATGGTGACAGATGGATTTTTTAAAAATAATTATGATCGTTGACCCGATAGACGTTGTTCTGTGAATGTGAACTGGAATAAATAAATAAATAACTACCTACTTCAGTGGCGAAGGGTCTAAAGTACTCTAAAGAACTCGATTCCTATCGGCTTACCTCTCAGATTACATCATGAAGACCTCCAGCAAAAACCTGCATATAGGAAATAATAATCTCTTAAGCAAGTCAGGTCGGACAAGCGATAGCGCGATGTAGACCGACTCGAGTGACATTATGCGTTGCACGTTGCAACTTCTTGCGAATGCAAGCAATCATTGATCTCTTCAAAAGCCGTGAGTTTCCAAGTTATGGTACGAGAATATGAACCTTATCTCGTTAGAAATAAAGTTAAAATTCAAATCTGTTTTCCATAGCCACCTGGCCAATTATAGAACAATTAATATGATTTGTCTGATGACAGTTCTAACTAATAAGGGCTATTTTCAAAGATTTCAACTCGCTATTTTTCTGTGACAATAAGCCGCGATTTCATAGCTTCCACCTGCTTCCACCAATGAGGAGCCTTTATTAGATAATTTCACGTGCATTAAGAGCGTTGATTGGCGCGAGACTCAGATTTCACGAAAAACGCTACTTTTCAAATGCCTCTATATCTAACAAAAACTGGTTATTCTGATTTTTACATGTAAAAAAACACTAGAAAATATTGTATTCTAATTTTTCACTTATCATTTATTTTAAAATAATTTCAAACTTTTCAATAAAACTGACAAAACTAACCAGAAGTTTTTACAACTTTAGGTTCAGGGGCAATTTCAAAAGATATAATATAAATCGAGGCGCACGAGCGTTTACAACAGTATTTGTAAACGCTCGTGCGCCTCGATTTATATAGTAGTTTTAAAAATTCATATAAAATTCGTCAAACTAATTTAGTTAAAAATTTAAATAGCATATTAAAGATAAAAGGTTCTTCTCATAGATTATGTAAGTAAGAAACAAAAGGAGCAAGTAAAATACATAAATATCATCATTTTAAATAACTATAATTCCTGATAATTTCGCATTCTTTACATTTTATTTTTATGAGATAGAAACGTATATAAAAATAATCTGACAAATAGATAATCTAGAAGAGGATCCAACAAGTTTGTAAAGATTTTTTGTTTTTAAAAAATGTAAGCGGTTTTAGCTATTATATGTTTTGAAATTGCCCCTGAACCTAAAGTTGTAAAAACTTCTGGTTAGTTTTGTCAGTTTTATTCAAAAGTTTGAAATTATTTTAAAATAAATGACAAGTGAAAAATTAGAATACAATATTTTCTAGTGTTTTTCTACATGTAAAAATCGGAATAACCAGTTTTTATTAGATATAGACGCATTTGAAAAGTAGCGTTTTTCGTGAAATCTGAGTCGCGCGCCGATCAATGCTCTTAAGAGACGAATGAACTTTTGAATAGGTATCGGCATTCGGATTTTGGCGGAACCTCAGCTGCGCGTCCTTGGATGTAAAATCATATTATTGTAATTATATTAAAATACTGAAGCTTTTCCCAAGAGTAAAGTTACATCTAAACATATGACTTATAGGTTTTCCGCTATATAACATAGTCACCTAGACACACCTAAATAACAATATATTAATCTAAAATATATTTTATTACTAACTAAACATTCGTTTATACATATTTACAAGATTATTCAAATAATTTGCGCCTAGGCCAATCAGGAAAAAAGTTAGAGCAAAAATTTACCGAGTCAACCTTCTTTTCGCTCTCCTGTAAAATAGGTATGTATTTTGCAGATGTAACTTTGTTCTGCGCATAGGTCGAGTTGTGCTACGAATTTACAGTTTATTAAATTGATATTGCGTTTGAAGTGTACACGCGACACGGCGCGATTTAAATGACAAAGCCTTTTGTCGCTTTTAAAATAAGATATTCTGAGAACGTTGTAAAAGTGAACTTAGCGTAGTACATCGTATGACGTGTCGACTACACGGTACACCGTATACGCTACGTAACTATACCTATATTTTTACGCCGCACAAGGTATGGAAATTGCAAAATAATTAGATTTTTGTACAAACACAATCTAATAAACTCTATATAGAATGTATAAATCAAACTACACTGAACCTGAACATAATTGGTAGGTACAGGCAGTGGCGTAGTGTAGTAAGGGGGGGGGGCGGCACTTTTAAGGGGCGGCAAAACCTAAGTAAGGGTCGGCAAAACATAAGTAAGAGGGCGGCAAAACCCAAGTAAGGGGGCGGCAAAATTGACGTACGCCCCGGGCGGCAGACACTCACGCTACGCCACTGGGTACAGGTATTCTTTCCCTACCAACAGGATGTTCCGCGTACTGTAAAAGTACCAAATTAATATCACACTCTAATGTCATAAAGATAAATTCAGTGGTAGTTCAACCTGATTTCTGATTTTAATATAATTAATGATTCATGCTGTATTCTGGATAATTTTACAATAACCAAAAGTAATGAGCCCCTTATCAATTATGAGAATATAGATTCATTTACTTTGGAAACCAAAACAAAACTAAAATCGTTAACACAAGAGGCACATAAAATCATTAATAAACATCCAATAATTAGATAGGAGATTCATTACTCAATAATTACCTTAATATTAATTATTACTGTTATATTATGTTATGTTGTTTTCAGATTCTATCATGGGCGTAGCCAGGTTTTAGTTTTGGGGGGGGGGGGGGGGGGGGATGTTCAAGAAAATAAAACGACTACAAGTACAATAAATAACCAGGGCCGTTTTTAACTTATTAGAGGCCCTGGGCACATTAAAAATATTTATTTTTCGTTTTTACCTGTTTAAGCTGTAAACACTGAGAGACTGTGTAATTCGAAAAAATAGAAATAGGTATATGTAGTATAAAACTAAACGTCAGTACTAACTTTTATAATACGTTTTTTAAGCCAAAAACGAACGAGCGAAGCGAGCGAGCAATTTTTTTTCCCCTATTTTATAGGTTCAAACGTTCAAATCTGTTCAAATGTTTAACTAAAATATTAACCCTGATTAACGTTAAACTTCGGAAATATACCATAAAATCAACCGGCTAAAACAGAACATCGGTAATAAATAATATAATGCCCTTTATGTTAATCGCGAGCAAGCGAAGCGAGCGAAGCGAAAAATTTGCTTTTTTCCCATTTAATAGGTTAAATCTGTTCAAACTTTAAACCCTACAAGACTGTGGAAATAGTATTATTTTATAATATAATGTATGCCTATTGGGCGCGTAGAATAATGGGCGCCCAGTTTTTTTTTCGGTTTTACCTGTTTCAGGGTTTATTTTGAAAGACTGTCTAATTCGAAAAACAAATATCAAAATCCTAAAACTGAACGTCGATACTAAATTTTATAGTAATAATATGTTCTGTATGCTAAACACGGGTTAGCGAAGCGAGCGAACAAAATTGTTTTCCCATTCTATAGGTTAAAATCTATTCAATCGTTAAACCTAAACACTGAATAATGGTGAACTTCGAAAAAATATCATAAAATGAACTGGTTAAAACAGAACATCGCTACTAAATAATATAATATGTTCCTTATGTTAAACGCGAGCGAGCGAAGCGAGCGAGCAAAATTTTTTTCCTATTTAATAGGTTAAATCTGTTTTCACTTCAAATTTTAAACCCTAAATAAATTTTAAACCTCAATTTTCACTTCAAATTTTAAACCCTAAAACCCTCACAGGGTTTAGGGTTTAAAATTTGAAGTGAAAATAGGATAATTTTATAATTTAAATTAAAGTAAAATTAGTGACATTTCTGATGTTGCAAAATAGATGACAAAAAACCAAGGAATTTGTAAGTATTATATACAACAGGAAAGAGTACTTCAAACTTTTTTTTCTTTTAATTCAATCAAAAATTATCTTTACTACTCAGACTTAAAGCTTATCACGTGCGCAATAAAAAAACCGGTCCCGGTGAGATAGCTATAAGTTTTCCCTGTGTCTCGTTCTAACAAGTAACCTAGTGTAGCCAGTTTATATCTTTCCTTAAATTTCAGGTTTGGTAGATTTCATGTGCGATATGGTGTATCAGAAAGAAATACTAATAAAATCGGTTAAATATTATGTTATTCATAATCTGAGAGAGAAATGTAAAATAAAAATCGCTAGTTATTTAGAACCTACCTACTAACCGATAATTAGAAATTTGTTATTTATTTTTTGATTATTTGCATTTTGGTAGTGTAAAATCACGTAAAATGGAAGAAATGAAAATAGAATAGCTGCAACACAAAACGCCGTGTATTTCCCTTGGAACATTCTATATGTTCGGGTGACATGATTTAATAGGGAATATAGGACACTTATATTATTTTACCTACCTTCATGATATTGTGAAGAGGAAACCTTTGTATAATATATTTGTATGTTAAGGATAATTTCGGAAACCTAACAGATTTGAAAAATTCTTTCACTGGTAGAAAAATACTTAATCCCTGAGTGCTATTATGTGCGCATAGTTACGTGAGAACCTCGCGGGCGGGCGGGCGACATCAGACAGACAGAGTTATAATATTAGTAGGTAGGTTTATCTGTATAGGATGACTTATAATATAATAATAATATTTATGGACAATTCACACCACGTCAATCTTGTCCCGTGGTAAGTTCTCAAAGAACTTGTGTTTAATTTTATAAGCTTTTATTAATTAGTTTCACCTGTCCCGTTGTCGGTCTGTAATGGAATCTTGCAAGTTAAATTTGATCCACTTCCCGGTTACCGATTGAGTTGAAATTTTGCACGAATATGTAAATCGCATGACAATGCAATATTATTATGACGTGGAGCTGATGATGGAGCTGGAAGGTGGCCACAGGAATTCCGAAATAAAACCACATAGTCCTATCGAATTTGGGCTCGTTTAGTTCGACTTGATAAGTACTTTGATACTATATGGTAACCAGGGTCTGTTGATTGAACTGGAAGGTGGCCATAGGAACTCTGTAATTAAACGACGATGGGGTTCCATAGAGTTTGGGCTCGTATGATTCGTCTTGACGAGTATCTTGGTTGGCGTGAATATGCAATCAAATGCAAGGGCTTGCTGAGAATAACTCGAAAATCCAACATGATGGAACATCCAATATGGCCGACTAGTTATTTTTAATGCACTCCTTCAATATGGGTATCAAATGAGAGAATAACTCGGCTTGATGAGAATAACTCGAAAATCCAACATGACGGAACATCCAAGATGGCCGACAAGTTATTTATAATGCACTCCTACAATATGGGTATCAAATGAGAGGGCTTGCTGAGAATAACTCGAAAATCCAACATGACGGAACATCCAAGATGGCCGCCAAGTCATTTTTAATACACTCCTACAATATGGGTATCAAATGAAAGGGCTTGCTGAGAATAACTCGAAAATCCAGCATGACCGAACATCCAAGATGGCCGCCAAGTCATTTTTAATGCATTCCTACAATATGGATATCAAATGAATGGGCTTGCTGAGAATAACTCGAAAATCCAGCATGACGGAACATCCAAGATGGCCGCCAAGTCAAGTAAAAAGTAAAAAACAAATTAAAAGTTAAAAAAAAATACTTTAAAAAAACAAGCTTTTATTTGAATGCGCTAAACCGAATAAAATATTTTTTCCTTTCAAACTTTTACTATCAACTTAAAACGTAATTACAATATGATTTAAAAGCTTGTCGAGAATCAAACAAATCAAAGAAGTAAATTAAGTAACTTGATCTGATAGATTTATGAGACAATTTTTTTGATTCTCGACAAGCTTTTATATCATATAAATTGTGTAATTACGTTATAAGTTGATAGTAAAAGTTTTAAAAAGAAAAATATTTTATTCTTTTTAGCGCATTTAAATAAAGGCTTGTTTTTTTTTTTTAAGTTTTTTACTTTTAATTTATTTATTATAATTAAATAAATATGTGAATTATTCACATATTTAATACTTATACACATCCATGACACGGAACATGGTAAAACTTTTTGTTCCTTCGGCGGGATTCGAACCAGCGACCGGTTTGATCACCAACATGCTCAACCACTAAATCAAAGAGGTCGTCAAACTTTTAATTAGTGTAAAATATACTTTACCACGTGGCTCATGATTATAAATTTTCCCAAAGGAACTTTTTTAGAATAACTTTTTTTATTTAAACCACCTCAACTTAACATTAGGTAGCGAATTAAATAAAAAAAAAACAACTGGTTGCACTCCAGAAGTGCCGGTAGAAGTGAAAAATTTCAAAAGTCATTTAACTAGACACTTTTTTCACCATAGTGTTTTCACTATACGTCAAATTTCAAAATGGCCCCAAAATTCTCAAAAGTGGGACCATTTAACTGGAGACACTTCTTTTCTCTATCGTGTTTTCAATGTACGTCAAATTTCAAAATGGCCCCATAAATCTCAAAAGTGGGGCCATTTAACTGGAGACACTTCTTTTCTCTATCGTGATTTCACTGTACGTCAAATTTCAAAATGGCCTCAAAAATCTCAAAAGTCGAGCCATTTAACTAGAGACAATTTTCGTGGGGGGACAATTGGAGGTAAGGGTCAATGTAAGGGTAAATGTGATGGGGATGATTGGGGGTCAAGGTCAAGGCCAAAGGTCAATGGTTGGGGTTAAAAGTCAATACGAACTAAAATAGTTTCATGCTCGCGTAAATTCAAATTCAAATTCTAGTTCTAGTTGTTAGAGCTAATATGCTAGCCCGTAGGTTTGCACGTTGTTCCAGAGCAGTGAAGATAACACTTTTCAAAGCGTGTTGTCACTCTCTGTACACGTGCAGCCTCTGGGTGAATTACACTCAAACAACTTACAGGGCCCTGCGAACCCAATATAATAATGCCTTCAGAGCATTGCTGGGGCTGCCTCGTCACTGTAGTGCTTCAGGGATGCTAGCTTCAGTTGAAGTTGATAGCTTCTCAGTTATCATTAGGAAATGTGTAGCATCTCTGATACAGCGGGTGCGTGGCAGCGCCAACAGTCTCCTGAAGACAGTAGCGAGAAGGCTGGACGTGGACAGTGCTATCATGTAGCACTGGACTCGCATCCACCTCACCAAGCATACCAATATCACGTATAATACTTATATTGTACGTGATATTGGTGTCACTCATACAACTAGATTTTAAAAACCAAGTTTCAATATACTAACATAGCTTCTCAGTAAAAATGTTTACTAACACTTATGGCCTGTTGACCGAAATAAAAACATTTTATTTTATTTATTTATTTATTTTTATTGTATCTCCCTCTCGGCACAGATTTGATGTCGAGAGCTCATTCCAGTTGTTTACTTACAAATTCCTTGGATATATTTTGTTCAGTTATTTACGTCTTAAGATCGAATTTATAATTAAATACGCGCCAAGATTCCATTAGGTATCGTTATTAAGATGATGATGATGATTACTGTAAGTTACAATGTGGCATATGCTTGCAGTTATTTAAACAATGCCGAAATTTACAAAAGCATATCTTTAAGGACTGAGGAGTTCTGTTCAGTGCTTTTGGATCCAGGATACACATTGGTTCAAAATCTTATTTTTTGGTAGCATATGATTGTATTACTTCAGTAAAAGTCAAAATCACTAAATGTGTCGATATAAATTTCGAGGAGTTCCCTCAATTCGTCATGAATCGCATCATCAGGTTTCCACTTTAGTGACTAAAGGACTAATTTCGAATTAAACCCTTTACAACAAAAGAATTTTGCAAATTTTTTGTCGCATGCTATACGTTCGAGGATTTTTTTCTTCGCGAACCCTGTTTTAGGCTATTGATTTTATTGTTTTTTTAAAGTACAACATTCTTTCAGGGCTTTAAAAGTATAAAAAATATAAAAGATTTTAACAGGTTAAAGCATAAAAACATTCGCTCGCTTTCTCAGTTTGAACGCATTTAACATAAACACATACATATAGATAAAGTTAGCATTAAAGTTCTGTTTTAGGCTGTTGATTTCTTTTTTTCTAAAATAACTTTAAAAAATCATCTTGCAGATAGGGTTATTGGGGCGGCAAAATATTTTAATTGGCCTCGGACGCAAAATTTCTAAATATGCCTCTGTATATGGGTTATCCACATGGACCAGCCGGCCCATTCCGGGGGGGGTTTGAACCCCCTAAACCCCCCCCCCCCCCTGGCTACGCCCATGGATTCTATCCCTTAATAAAGAAACATAACCGTCAATCCCAACTTTTATCTCCAATAACCCTTAACTTACCCAATCCATCAGATACTCAAAATCCCAATCCATCAAATACTCCAAATACAAACCTCAGTCCTATTACTCCTAAATGTAGACTCCATCCTCTCAAAACTATTCTACCCCTGTAAATTCGAATCCAAATCCTACCCCCCAATCCTCTCAGTCTCTTTCCATTCCAAATCCATGATGGTCGTGTTCCAAATCCAAACCGTGTTTTAATTTGTAACTTCTATTTTCTAGTCTTTAAATAAAATCCTTTTTCAAAAAGGGGGCCAGAAAAGGCCTTATAATAGCACGCAACGGAAGCCCTCAAATATGAATAATTTTCCCCGTTTTTGCAACATTTTTCACTAATACTTCGCTCCCATTGGTCGCAGCATAATGTTATATAGCTTAAAGCCTTCCTCGACAAATGAATTATCCAACACAAAACTATTTTGTTCAATTGGATATAGCAGTTCCTGAGATCAGCGCGTTCAAATAAACAACGGGGCTTCCGTTACAACAGTATTAATTGTAAACGGTCGTGCGCCTCGATTTATTTAGTAATTTTAAAAATTCATATAAAATTCGTCAAACTAATTTAGTTAAAAATTTAAATAGCATATTAAAGATAAAAGGTTCTTCTCATAGATTATGTAAGTAAGAAACAAAAGGAGCAAGTAAAATACATAAATATCATCATTTTAAATAACTATAATTCCTGATAATTTCGCATTCTTTAAATTTTATTTTTATGAGATAGAAACGTATATAAAAATAATCTGACAAATAGATAATCTAGAAGAGGATCCAACAAGTTTGTAAAGATTTTTTGTTTTTAAAAAATGTAAGCGGTTTTAGCTATTATATGTTTTGAAATTGCCCCTGAACCTAAAGTTGTAAAAACTTCTGGTTAGTTTTGTCAGTTTTATTCAAAAGTTTGAAATTATTTTAAAATAAATGATAAGTGAAAAATAAGAATACAATATTTTCTAGTGTTTTTTTACATGTAAAAATCAGAATAACCAGTTTTTCTACACTAATATTATAAAGAGGAAAACTTTGTTTGTATATTTGTTTGTTTGTTTGTTTGTTTGTAATGAATAGGCTCAAAAAGTACTGGACCGATTTCAAAAATTCCTTCACCATTCGAAAGCTACATTATCCACGAGTAACATAGGCTATATTTTATTTTGAAAAAAAATAGGGTTCCGTAAAATATTTGGGTTTTTCGGACACAAGGTGTAAAAAATCAACCAGAAAAGTTACTTATTTTGCATACGCTGCCTAAACTATAAAAGATAGAACCATAAAATATTGTAATTAATTGTAGATCTTATAAATATCTACAAAAAAGTCAGCGACACACTATACCTATCTATGTCGAGTGAGGCACAACAACCATTTTTTTATTTAGAAATCTTGAATTTTTTGTGGACTACATTTAAACGCGTTTATTTTACTCATGCTATTAATCCTTATCAAAATAAATTATTTCATCACTAAGTACAGTTTATGTAGATAATATTTGGTCTTTGAATGATTGAAATTGGACGTGTGGTTTTGAAGTTATGGCGAAATTAAAATATTACGATTTCTGCTGCACGGCCCGTTGCGAAGTAGGCGTCACCAAGGCGCGTGCGGGGGGAGTTTAGGTCTATGGTATTTCATACGATAAAAGTATACCCACCTACTTATTTCATTGAGTTTTAGTAGGTACCTATATTAATTTGTTTCTGTTTGTTTTGACTAGATTTCGCCCGTTTAGTTAGAGGTTTAAAGACATTCTGTAGTATTAGTATCAGTATTGTACCCGTGCGAAGCTGGGGCGGGTCGCTAGTGTTAGATATAGACGCATTTGAAAAGTAGCGTTTTTCGTGAAATCTGAGTCTCGCGCCGATCAATGCTCTTAAGAGAAACTTAAAAACCTAAGGTTCTATAAAAGGTCTAACTAGTGGTGTAGCCAGGCCCCCGCGAGTATTATGTGTTCTGTGGGTGTAGCGCGCTATAACTATCTTATAAGTTATAACCCTGGATTGGGCCCATTTTAATTTTTGAGCTTAAAGTGACATAATAGTTGTAGAAAAGTGATAAAAAGGTGTTTTATTCCTACCGCAGTATTAAAAAAACTTGTAGTGTGTGTATCACCTCCCTACCTATATATTGTAATGTAAGTGTATGTTCTAGTTAGTTAATAAACATTATTCGCGAGTACAACATCTTTTAATTGGACTCCCTAAGCCTGCACATTGCATGGCGACCCTGCCAGTGCTGCCCCGTGGCAGCGCTGCGCAGATGGTACAGTGACAATTATAATATTGAAAATAAACTATAAAATGTGATGTGAAGAGTGTAATTTAAATGCAATAACTCAAAAATGTGAAAAGTGCTAAAACAATGAACTGATTAAATATACTTATGTACTGTAGGGTTAAATAAATTATTAAGTAAATAGTGTAGAGACATAAATACAAATCTGTAGTAACAAGTTCTACAATAATAATAATAATCATAAAAATAATTTGAGCAATAAAATATATATAATGACTTTTAGTAAAAATAAATAAAATAAAGTGTGGACAAAAATATATGAACTGAGAAATTAAATCCAAAAAGTTGCAAGAAAAATATTATAATCATAAGCATGATATAAAAAAAGACTGTAAAGAAAAAAAAAATAGATACAGAAGTTAGAGTACAAAACGAAATATTGGCCATCTGTTGAAGACAATCATTTTGAAGACTTTTGAGTGAAAATGAGCAGGTAGCTGGGAGTTGTTGGAGTCAGATGAGTGGAAATGTCGAGCAGGCAGCCGGGAGTTGTTGGAGTCAGATGAGTAGAGATGATGAGCAGGCAGCCGGCAGTTGTTGGTGTCAGATGAGTGGATATTATGTAGAGCAGGCAGCCGGGAGAAGTTCGAGTCGGAAGTGGATGCAGCCGGGAGATCAGTGAGCAAAGCACAGAGATAAGAATAATTGGACGTCAGTTTTTTTTTTTTTCTAGGCTTATTACGTAACATTTTCATAATTTTAGAATTTAAAATTAATTAAACTATTCTACAAATTAAAAATGAACCTGTGTACTTATATCAGTATCTTATGGTTATAATAAAAATAAAAATTAACGTGTGTTAACATATTGAAAATTTAGATGAATTAATTTATAATAAAATTTTGCAATATGGAATAATATACAAAAGGTTACAAAATTAATAAAAGTAGTAAAAAGATAAGCATTTTAATGAACTATTGGGAATAAACTAAATTTAAAATGTAATAAGTATGTACTCAAAAGACGTTAATATTTTGATTTTTAAATGGAGAGATATTAAATTTAAGTGTCAGATTGGTTTGTGAAGTAAAGTTAAAATAAAATATCAAAAGCATATTATGCAAGTAGATAATATTGATGTTTATTTAATTATGTTGTCCTTTAAAGTTTTGGAATCAAGTATTCTCATAAATATTATTTTTTTGAGTAAATTTTTAGATCTATCAAAAATGTATTGAATTATTGTTATGAATAGCCAACTAAAATTACAAATATACATGCACGTTGCTTGGGATTACATTATAATAGTTATTGCACTTTTAATTACATTTTGCTATAAAAATAAAAAAAAGTATCGGCTATGAAAATATAAAAAAAAAAGTAACAAATAAATTATGTAAATTAAAACAGTTACATTTAAATTATCTAATGTCAAAATAAATTAAAATTACATCGAATAAAATAAATAATTAAATATTACAATAAAAAAAAAAAGTATGTTTACAAATTGTTAATGATATTAGGTAAAGCTTTTTGTAATTTCATTAGTTTCATGTGACTTTTAAAAGTTGAAATTAAATTATAATGTTATTATCTTGCAACTTAAGCCAAACCTTGCAGGTAGGTATATTTGGTACCTAGTAGAAGTTACACTATTTAAAAAGGAATTTTTGGCTGAAGACAAGATTATTATAATATTGTAAGGATGTAATCGTAATACGAAAGTGAACTTTGTAATAAAATTAAATAAATGGGTGTTGACGATGCGTAAAGATTTTTTTAAGCAAAAAAAAATATAGTAATATTAGTTGTTAGAGAAAGAAAACTTTAAAGAAAATATGAGTTAAAATAATGTGTGTCAGTTATTATTAATTATAAATAATAATTATTAATATTTGAAATTTTAGATATTTGGAAAAAGGAATACATAGTAACTCATTACTAACTAAATATTTTACGTAGTTGGTTAACGCAGGTAGGTTTGCTGGGAAAGCGTCAAATATCCGCGGTGCCAGCACAGCATTCGCGCAATGAAATGTAAGTAGATACTATTTGTTAATCAAAGCTAGGGTTGTACAAAAATATGTATATTTTTTTAAAAGATTTTTTATTTACAATACATAAAAATTCGTCATAAAATATGTCAATTTTGAAGGTTAATTTTTAAGGTATTATAGTATTAGTTAAAAAAAAACAATATATTTCAGATTTAAGATTCATGTTAAGTATTATTTAAATTCATTTCACGAAATTATTTTTATTTGAAATAAGACTGAAAACGAACAGTGTGTTTTAAAATATTTTGGTATGTCACTTAGAAGTTAGAGGTATTATTTTTTTTTTCGACATTTAGTTAAAATAGATAAAAGTCCAGAATATTGAAGTAATTAAATTTTGTTAAAATTTTGATATTGACCTCTTATCGAGAAAGTTCGTTCGGTATTTTTAGTGACAATTAAATTCTATATTAATAGTACCTAGATGGACCACCCATGTCCATGATATGAGATCATCAATGATTGGTGTCGAATAACAGATCATCTCAACTTTACATGCACCATTTGTGGTACAAATCAAAACATTAGCAATACGATGCATAAGCTACAATATGCATCCAAAAGTGTCAAGTAAGCATGCCATATTTAGATTGGAAAGATTGCATGAATTTATATGTGCAAAAGATTATGTTGCAATTTGCAACTTGCAACATTAAAAATCTATAAGGAAAATTAATTTTGGTAAATTAAAATAATTTAAAATACCTACATAGGTAGGTACGTTATCTTTCTTTTTTTTTGTGAGTTTCTTTTGTTTGTAAATCTTCATTGTTTTGTAATAAGGTGACAAAATAAAAAACACAGCTTATTAATCTTTCTAAATTAATATGAACTCTGAGAGTCATATATTTCCGGTTTAGAAATTAAAAAATTATAGTGGAACGTAGTAAAAAAAAAATAATAATTAATAAATTATAAGTCGTTAACATACTTCGAATAGGTGATATTAATTTATTTTGTAATAGTAACTTTAACTTTTTGGAAAGTAAAAACAAAGTAAGAAGGTTTTAATAAAATAAAAGTAATTAAATGCTTAATATACAGGTAAAAAATAAATAAATAATAAGATGTTATGTTGCTATGTATTCCAATCCAATTCAATTAAGTTCGAACATACAAATTAATTATTAAATAAAATAAAATAAATAGTTTTTATTTCATGGTTACTTTTAAAGTTATAAAAATAATATAATTTTATTATAAAGTATATTAAAGGAGGAATCGGTAAAAAGAAAGGATATGTAAAAATCTCAAAACGAGACAATTATTTCTTAGAAATGTATTAAATTCTTTTTAACTACTTTGTAAGTTGATTAGCTACATTTTCTGAGATTTTATACTGGATATGACACATGGATTTACTTAAAAAATATTTACGTTCATACGAGATATTATGACGTAATATTATTGTGAAGAGAATTAGGAATGTGTTATTTAGTTTGTAACATAGCTGTAGTCTATGTAGGGATGTAAAGAAAAGATTATTTTGAAATAAGGATTTGGGTTTGAGTTTTATAAGAAGGTATTTGATTGAAATAGAAATGTTACTAGGTAGACAGGGATGCTTCGATGTTTGCAATGTCTAGTAGCTGTTGGCTTGATCACCCAACGGTTGATGGATATTTTGAATATGGAGTGCATCAAAATTATGGAATAGGTTATTTTGTAAGGAATTTGGGTAGGTTAAGGTGAAAAATGCCATAGTGCATTAATTAAATACTAGCTAAAATGCTATGTATGTATAATAAATAAAATGCTTGAAGCATAGGTAATTAATAAAATACGCAAGGTAATCCTTTATTCGATCATGGTGTAAACGAGATTTCTCTGTGAGAATAGTTGGAGGTCAAGAAGCCTTAAAACAAACCCTTGGTATTAAAATATGGTACAAAAAATAAAATAAATGGTACTTAGAGCATGCTCGGCGGGAACAATCCTCCACTTAACAAAAATGGTTGGAGACATATTATTATATTGTGTTGGTTAGTCTTAAAATAGGTCCCGTTAAATGTTGTATAAATAAATAAAGTATTGTACCAAATAAAGTGCGCACGTGAAGTATTAAAATAAATAAAATAAAGTACCATAATAATAAATAATTTAAAGTCGACTATAAATAAAATTATAAAAATGTATACGAGTAAATATTAAATATGAATAATAAAAGTGTATTCTATTATGATTTCTGAAAAAGCATGCATATTATGAAAATAATGATAAATGAAAAAAGGTACCTGATGATGTAAAATGTAAGTGACTGGCCAGTCCACTAATCAAGTGTATTAGTAAAAATAAATGTAAGGATATTATGTGAAATGAAATGACAAAGAAAATGAATATGAAAATGGATTGACTTAATATAAGTGAAATTAGATTATACATATTTTTTTATTGAACTGAAAGAATAAATTAAATAAACTAATGATATTGAGGAGGTAACGATTTTTTTAGGAATGTGAAAAATTTAAGTATAAATTAAATTTATTAGAAACAATTGGTAATAATTATTATTGTAACCATGTTAAAAGAATCTTAAATTGAATTTAAGTTAACAAGTTCCGTTTATTTTAATTAAAATAAATATATCGTCAACATCCCATATCTTAAATTAATATTAAAAACATGTTTTACATAAAAAAGGCACAGATTTGTATTTATTATTGTTAGTTAGAATAAGATGGGTATTAGTAAGATTAAGAATAGAAAAATAATTTAAATGTAAAATTGAAGGTAAAAAAAAAAAAGTACTTATCATTTTTTTTTTCAAAAATACGGGGGAGGTGTAGTGTGTGTATCACCTCCCTACCTATATATTGTAATGTAAGTGTATGTTCTAGTTAGTTAATAAACATTATTCGCGAGTACAACATCTTTTAATTGGACTCCCTAAGCCTGCACATTGCAAACTATAGTTAGCTTTTTAATGCCACTTGGAGTTTTATAATGTGGGAGTAAATTCTATTATACAACCTGTGATGATTTAAAGGTTGTTTCTGACGCTTGCAGCATCTAGCTCTATAATACCTATAGTTATCACTTCTTTAACTTCTATCTATACTAATATTATAAAGAGGAAAACTTTGTTTGTATGTTTGTTTGTTTGTTTGTAATGAATAGGCTCAAAAAGTACTGGACTGATTTCAAAAATTCTTTCACCATTCGAAAGCTACATTATCCACGAGTAACATAGGCTAAATTTTATTTTGGAAAAAAATAGGGTTCCGTAAGATATTTGGGTTTTTCGGACACAAGGTGTAAAAAATCAACCAGAAAAGTTACTTATTTTGCGTACGCTGCCTAAACTATAAAAGATAGAACCATAAAATGTTCTAATTAATTGTAGATCTTATAAATATCTACAAAAAAGTCCGCGACACACTATACCTATCTATGTCGAGTGAGGCACAACAACCATTTTTTTATTTAGAAATCTTGAATTTTTTTTGGACTACATTTATGTTTGTATTTACTTGAAGTTGCAAATTTTGTTAAGTGTAACCCGAATTTATTTATAAAAAAATCCGAATTTATGAATCGAAACAGACGCGACGTTGATAAATTATGTTTACAAACATGTAAAACTGAACTCATGTCAAAAAGTATATTTTGTATGGCTCCGAAGATTTATAATAAAGTACCAAATAATTTAAAACTACTCAATAACAGGCTCTTTAAACAAAGGTTTAAGAAATTATTACAGCAAAAATGTTATTATAGCTTAAATGATTTTTTTAATGACAAATTTTAGTTGAATGAATTTTATTTTATTAATTATTAGGTACTTTAAAAACTTATTAGAATTTGTCGGTATATAATAGTATTAATTCTTTTCTCTCTTTATTTTTATTGACATACGTATTTAAATCAAACGAATTTGTACTTACATTTTATTAATATTATTATTTAATTGACATACATAATTTTATTTTTTATCTAAGTATACATTTTCAATTGTGTTTATAATCTGGTTGTTTTTTTTAAGCTTTATAATTTTATTGGATCTGTTAGATTGATATATAGTATGTAAAATTAATTTAACTATTGTTAGTCTATTAAATTACAATATTGCATGCTCTGGCGGAATTTGGATGAACTTAACTGTAATTTAATAACATCTGTAACACCCAAATTCGCAATAAATAAATGATTATGATTATGATTATGATTTAAACGCGTTTATTTTACTCATGCTATTAATCCTTATCAAAATAAATTATTTCATCACTAAGTACAGTTTATGTAGATAATATTTGGTCTTTGAATGATTAAAATTGGACGTTTGGTTTTGAAGTTATGGCGAAATTAAAATATTACGATTTCTGCTGCACGGCCCGTTGCGAAATGGGCGTCACCAATAAGGGTGCGCGTGCGGGAGGTAGTTTAGATCTATGAGTAAATTTTTTGTTTTGTGTTCGTTGTAACTATGATGGTTAGATACTTGAAAACCTATTTATTTAGTGTTTGTTGTATTGTTAGTCCTGAAGAGTATAGGTATTTCATACGATAAAAGTATACCCACCTACTTATTTCATTGAGTTTTAGTAGGTACCTATTTCGCCCGTTTTGTTAGAGGTTTAAAGACATTCTGTACTATTAGTATCAGTATTGTACCCGTGCGAAGCCGGGGCGGGTCGTAGCTGTATAATATCTATAGTTATCACTACTATAACTTTCTTTTAGCTCTTAGGGCTCCATTGAACTCGTTAGGTGGTACAAGGTATATGACTAACTTCATTTAAGAACTTTAACCGTTTGCAAGTATTAGCAGACACCTTACAATTGGTTCTAGTGTTTTACGTTTCCTAAAGATTTAAGAGTAAGTTATACAAAAGTTCTGACAAACTCCAAGCTAGTACCTTAAGTTATATATTTTTCCGTTATTCCTATTATGCCTCTTGAAACTTTGATTATTTATTCCTAACACCCTATATAACTCTATAACTGCGCCCTAGATCCGGGGCTGGTCCTGCCTGGTCTGGCCATTCTTGCGCCCCCCAGAGTCTACGCCCTGTGCCTGGGCACCGGTGGCACCGCCCTATTTACGGCACTGCCAACACCGCAGTAGAGTCTAAAGCTATTGTCGGAGCTCTTATATGTCGTTTAAAATACTTTGTCAAAAAAGGTTTCCCTTATTGAGCTAGAGCTCGTCGTCGAAAATGGAGGTCATCGAGAACAAGCATTGGACCACTGCAGGTCGCTAGGGGCCTAAAAGTTTGATATAAAACCGCCGGTCTGGCGGTTCTAAACCTGGCAGGTTTTTTTTATTGACCAAAATGTGTGAAGATTTTTTGAGTAAAAAAAGGTCATAAGGAACAAGAAAACTATTTTGATACACGGGTGCGCGCCAACTAGAAACCGATAAAAATGCAAGTCTGGCAGTCCTACTCTTGACCAGTTTCCAGCCAGACCGCCCTGAACGTGTAAGAATTTTCAGTAAAAAAAGGTCATAGAGAACAAGGTCAAGTTATACGTCAATCTGTTCGTCTACTAGTCCTCTTTCGAAAACCGTCGGTCTGGCATGGTCAAACCTGGCCAAAATCAGCCAGACCGGGATGAAGCTACCTCCTGTGATACTTACTAAGAGGTATATTATGATTAATTTTCACTTAATGAAGACAGATTTTAATAGATTTGTATGTATTCTTTCCGAATTTCAAATTTGCCATCTCATATTACTATCACTCGATCCGCCATCATGAAAAAATGGCGATATCTTTAATATTTTGTCAATAACTCTTCAGTGACTCCTTTTACGAGAAAAGTTTGTTCGGCAATATTTAACTAGATGCAATTTTCTACAATTTATGTTATGAGCAGTTTTATGTCAAATTAATAGTTTTTGCGCTGCAAAGTCTTAGAAATAAATTTTATTTGTGTTTCTGGTATTTTTATAATTAATTATATCCTACTTTTAATGTCCTTTCAGATAATATCCATGCCGAGAAGTTTGTAAATAATTATACCTAAAGATCGCCAATTTATGGCGGCGGCCATTTTGAATTCCTAATCATATTTATTCAATACAATACCAAATTTTAGTGTCAATAAAACCAGAAGAAGCATATATATGTACAAATATCAAATCAGACTGTCAAATAAGGGGGTAAAATTATATAGCTCTAGCTCTATTAGCGCCAAAATGTTAGTTGGGATGTTATAAAAGGCTGTTTTTTGGTATTAAGTTACTTGCTGTAAATAACAAAAAACAGCCTATTCAGACGATTTAAAAAAATAGGGTAAATTTCAATGCTGTGCAAAAACTTCGTAGAGCCACGGGGAAAAAATCTGGTTCATAAATAAATCTATACCTACATATGTATAAATGCCTTTGTCCTGAATGACTGACGGATCAACGCACAGCCTAAACCGCTGATCGCAGAGACCTGAAACTTGCAGGGCTTACTCATTGTAATGCGTAGGGATCCGATAAGACGGGATTTTTCGAAATTCGACTCCTAAGGGGGTGAAAAGGGGGGGAAAAAAGAGGCATTTAATATATTCATAATGAGTACATATATATTATACGAGTATTTCAGTAGAATATTTTGAGTGTATAATTAAATTTATTTCTCTTTTGTTTTTATATGTAATATTTAATTTATTTGTGCTTGATTTATCAGTGTTTACTGTTTAATATATAGGTTTTAGTTTTTAACCCAAAACAATAACTTTTAAGATTTTTTTTGTTTATCTGTACGTTTGTGCGCGCTAATCTCAGAAACTACAGAACGATTTTTTATGAAATTTGTTACCGTAGTAGTTTAGGCTTTGGATAAACACATATGACTTTTTATCGTGGGATTTTTTGGGTACTTACGGCTTTCACGCGGTTAGGATAGCTCTGCTTCAATTTTGTGTAGGTATTTCAATTCAATCGGTTCATACCTACAAAAAAATTATCAATGTAAAGAATAACATAGAATAAAATTCTTTAGAATAACCAGATATTGGAATTGGTTAAAACTTTACCTAGGTATTACCTAATCATTATTGTATGACTCTATGAGGAATAAGTGAGAAACTCGATGGCTTCGTGGATGTACTGCTAACTCATCTCTCTCTCAAACTCAGCCTTGGTCCCAACTAGGATGGGTGATCACAATCCAAATTACTTTCATTGTTCAAAGTCTACGCGCCTACTGCCAATTGCCAACTAAAAACTTTCTTATAGTAAGTCTTCCCATTCAAAAGATTTTCGAAATCGTTAAAATACTAATTATCGGCTACAAAGAAATCCTTACTTAATATTATACCTAAAATTGAAAGTTTGAGTCGTTCGTGTTGTATAGCGCTCTAAACGTTATACATTTTTAGTTATCGGGTAGCGACAGCTTCACGTCGATCCCACACAGAATGCGTCAGCGACTATTAGATTGCAATAAAAAATAATATCCCAATGTTGATCGAATCTTATTGTTAGAATTATTAAAGTAGGTAATTAAAAATAAACAAGTATTTATTTTATATTTATTCATAATTTATAAAATGATTCGAAACGAAACAGTCGATAGAATAGGTACTATTCAGTCGGTAAAATATTATCGTAACACTCCACAGCGGTCACTCACACGGAATTAAACTGATTTCGCTTACAGTTTTTATCAATGATACGTCGTGTATTCAATCGGTGCGTATTGATTGATATACTTCGTTCTAAATTACAACAAATTATTTACATAACAGTTTAACGCGAGAGGCAGGGCGGCGCGGGGGGGTCGGGGGGGTCGGGCTCGCTGAGCACGCGCTGCAGCTCGGCGAATAGGCGCGGCGGCGCGAGCGCGAACGTGCGGAACGGCGAGCAGCGCAGCGGGCGGCCCGCTCGCGCCAGCCGCCGCGCCGCCGCCGCGCTGTTGACCGACGTCAGCACCGGCACCCACAACTCGCCGCACAGCCGCCGTTGCAGCGCCTTGTTCACCACGCGCAGGTCACCGGCGCCGCGCGACCCCACGCTCTCGTACGTTAGCGGCGCGACGCACGTGCGCGCGAACGTCTCGCCGCCGCCGCGGATGACGGGCGGCGCGTCGGTCGCGTCGTCGTCGCTCGCCATCTTGGCGAATGCCTTGACCTGGATCTTGGCGGAGGCCGCAGCGGGGGCGGCGCCGGGGACGGGGACGGCGGCCGGGTGTGCGGGACTCGGACCGCGCGTGCCGCCCAGCACGGCCACGCACGTGCACAGGTCGCACTTGGCCGCGGCGGCGGCGGCGCACTCGCACACCAGCAGCTCGGGGTGCGGCCCGGGCGGCTCGGGCGGCAGCAGGAGGCGCGCGCAGGAGGGGAGGCGCGTGCCGCCGGCGCCGGCCCAGTACGTGGGCGCGGCCACGGGCAGGAAGTCGGTGGTGACGATGATGAAGTCGTCCAGCAGCGTCCACAGCGGCGCGGCGGCGTCGAGGCGGAACACGGGGTTGTGCGGGCTGAGCGTCTGCGCGAGGTACTCGGCCACGCTGATGCTCCGGTGCAGGCTGAGCGCGATGCTGGACGGCCCGCCCGCTCCGCCTTCTGAGTGAGAACGACCGACGTTTAAGGCTGAACTAGTCCCGTTTTCCCCACACAAACGCTGTTGGTGATTTACTCAAAACGAAAGTCAAATATTGTAGCCCCAAAGTTTTAGCGTAATATCTTTTTTTAAAACACTTATCTAGGTCGGTATGTTCTTATATTTCTAAAATTTAAATTACTTTAATAATTTTAATAATAAAGTTTAATAGCCTCCAAAAATAGCGCAACGTTGACCGTAAATTAAAAAGCAAACGAAGATTGAAAAAAAAAAAAAGCAAGCACATACTGACACAGTTTGATTATTCAGCAAGTAACTTTACATCAGACCTATATAGTTTTTTCATAAAACACCAACAGCTGAGTGTCGATTTGCGTAATTTGATGACGCCTTTTCTAAAATACTTTACAAAGCGGTATAAATGTGTGCACTATAGCTTCTCTTATAGGTAAATATAGATTACTATTTTATGGGTAAGTATATCCAAATAGTAATATCCAAAAGGTGAAATAACAAGCATTTTCCCTGCGCGTTAAACCTAACGTCTTGAAATGAGTATACAGTGTGAGGTCAATGACTTTTCAGTGTCGTAGACTCATTCATAGTAGACTTTTTGATTTGGAATTTCAAAAAACAAATTACGTAATTTTAATAAGCCGTTAATTAGGAGTAGTCCAATAACCAATTCCAATTACAATCACGAATAGAAAAATTATAACGTTTGTCGTGTGTTAATCTCGTGAATACGGCGATTAGTTTCGGGAGATTAAACTGAGAGTTAATAAAATTTTTAGCCAGTTAAATGCACATAGTATTCTGTATGCGGTACCTGCGTCGCCGGGAGGCGCTTCGGCCACCACGCACAGAGCTCCCCCGCCTGCCCCGCTCGCGAGCGGCGCCTCTTTCTCGTGCGCCCCGCCCCCCTCGCCGTCCCGCGCGCCCGCGGTGGGTGCCAGCGACGTGACGCTCGCGATAACGGGCATCGGCAACTCGGGGTCGAACGTGTCACTCGAGTCCGGCACCGGCAGTGGTGTCTCGACGTCATCGACGTACACGAGTGCCGCTGAATCGCCATTCGACGAACCTTTCGGGGTTAGTCGCGCGACTTCGTCGGGGGACGTCGCGGGAGGCGCCGCGGGGGGCGACGGCGGCGGCTCGTCCTCGTCGCTGATGATGATGGGCGCGTCGGGGTCGGTCTTCATGCTGCGGGATATGTCGCTGACGGGGCGAATGGGGCGCGCGCGGCCGGCCGGCGGGAGAGGGGGCGTCGGGCGCAGGGGGCAGGCGGGCAGGGAGAAGTACCGGGCCATGATGTTCTTCTGGCGCTCCCACTCTTCGTGCGGGGACAGCGCCGGCTCCGCCCACTCCCACTGCAGCAGCGGCTTTCGTATTTGTCGCCGATGCAACGGAGACCTCGATTTCGTTTTGCCGCTGCTATTAGACTTCTTTGACAATTTCTTCTTCTTTTTGGATATCTAAAATATGTATTATATTTTTTTACTAAGGTATTTTTTTATTATTGAACCGGGCGGCAAAACAAATTACCAATTTTAGCCTCGTGTGATAGTAATGGGTCATTTGATCTTCTGAACTTTGTAAATTGGTTAGTAAGGAATAGTTGAAATCCATTTTGTCATAACATTTTGAGTAAACATTTTTGAAAATTAATGGTGAAGTTAGAAAAGCTTACATTTTACACGCTTAGCGCGCTGTGCGCTAAGTAACAATTAAAGTAAAGGCAATTGATGTTAAAGGCGAGTAACAATTAAAGGCAATTGATGTAAAAGGAGCGATACCCACTCCTGCTGAGATTATCCGACACAATCTACAACGACTACACTGCGAAGTACAGTAGTTAACATGACGTTAACGTTCCTATTTCATACACTTTTTGTTGTGATAAATGTTCTCACAGAAAGTTGCGGCCAATTTTTGTCGTTTGAAGACCAAAAGTGAGTCTGTAAACATGTCAACGGGCCTGGGGCCTGGTAGCGATGCCGAAAGTCCAGAGGGTCAATTCTGCTAAATAAATAAATGTTTACCGCCCCACCGCCGGCGTCGGGTGCGCGCGGCTCGATGTTACGCCTGGCTGGCGCGGCGCTCGCGCGCGGGGCGGGGGGCGGCGGCGGGGGCGGGGGCGCAGTTGCGGACTGCGAGCTGTCTGTGGCCAGGACGTCCGGCATCGCCGGCGCGGGGGGCGGCGCGGGGGGCGGCTCCTCCTTCTGTATAGACTATAGAATGATACTATCAATCCAAATTGGAGCTTACCTAGCACTGTAATGATAAAAAATAAATAGAGTTAATTATTTTTTCGTTAAAAAATAATTAAACTAACCTTGCAGTGAATCGCCGCCGGTGGTCGCGGTATGAGGAGCTGGGGGGGCGTCGGAGTCGGTGAGCGGGTCGGGGAGCGGGGGGGCGTCGGAGTCATCGAGCCGGCCGGGGAGCGCGGCGACACGGGGAAGGGTAGGCGCTCCAGCATCACGTGGACCGGCTTCAGCGTGTTCAGGAGCCTCATGTTATTTTTGATTTTCCAAAATCTCGAGGGCAGCGCCGAGCGGTGGCCGAGCCTCTTGAGACGAGCAGAGCGGACGGGTCGGACTGGCTCCGTCGGCCGTGCGGGTGCGGGCTCGGCCGGCGGGGTTCGGGCAGACTCGACCGGTGGGACGTGCGCGGGCTTAGCCGGCGGGACGTGGGCGCGTCCGGCCGGCACCGCGGCCTGCTCTAACCTCGTCAGGACCACGACGACGTCCCTCGTTAGCTTTTCATCTAAAATACAAGAGTACAGATATTATACTTCATCCGAGTAGCAGACGGTGCGCACGTCGGCGCACGAGCCCGCTCAATCGCGAGTCGCACAGTGACACAGACCTACCCTGCATATCTAGGTATGCGGGCGACGGCGACTGCAATATTTATGAATCACTGGATGCAGTTTGTTTGAACGCGCTAATCTAGGAACTACTGATTCGAATTGAAAAATTATTTTTGTGTTGGATAGTCCATATATCCAGGAAGGCTTTAGGCTATATAGCATCACGCTGCGACCAATAGGAGCAAAGAATCAGTAAGAATTTATTAATTAGTAATTTTTGAAGAACTCACCATATGCCACGGTTTTCCGATTCGAGCACGTCAAGTTTTCTCTTTCTTTGAATTCGGTTCGCTTCTGCAGTTGTTTGAGGATCGTTGGCGCGGGGGGTGTGGGCGCGGCAGGCACGGGCGCAGGAGGCGCGGGCGCGGGCGTGGGGAACGCAGGAGGCGTGGGCACGGGAGACTCGGGCGCGGGGAGCGCGGCAGGCGCGGGCGCGGGAGGCGCGGGCGTGGGGAACGCAGGAGGCGCGGGCGCGGGGAGCGCAGGAGGCACGGGCGCAGGAGGCGCGGGCACGGGCGCGGGAGGCGCGGGCGCGGGGGGCGCAGGAGGCGTGGACGCGGGAGACTCGGGCGCGGGGAGAGCAGGAAGCGCGGGCGCGGGAGGCGCGGGCATGAGGAGCGCAGGAGGCGCGGGCACGGGGAGCGCAGGAGGCGCGGGCGCGGGGAGCGCAGGAGGCATGGGCGCAGGAGGAACGGGCGCGGGCGCGGGGGGCACGGTAGTCGCGGGCGCGGGAGGCGCTGGAGACTCGGGCGCGGGAGGCTCGGGCGCGGGGAGCGCGGGAGGCGCGGAGGCCGAGAGTGACGCGGGTGTGGGGGGCGCGCGCGGGGAGGCCGAGAGGGACACGGGTGTGGTGGGCGCGGGAGCAAGCGGATAGGCCGGGGGGGACGCAGCGACCGTGTCCTGCGTCTTGAGGTCGATGCGGCTCCCAATATCTATGCGTTTAAGCTCGTGCTCGGAGCTCGAGTAAACTCGTGCGAGCTCGCACTCGGAGCCCGCGTCGGCCGTCTCCAAAATATTTCTGAAGTAGTACATATCTGTAAAAAAAAATTTTTTTACACATTTCGATTACTCGATTACATTAAGCTATACGGCGGACAATTTGTACGTTATAAATATTAATTATCAATAATAAATAAGTAATAGATCTTTTCACAATGGCAATAAAATGGTGACAAGAATAGCTATACAAAATTTGTACTATAGCAACACGTAGCACACTCTATGATACGTGTAGAGACGACGTGTAGGACGAGTACGACTCTCTGCTGGTCAATATTAACATTGGCACGGGGGCGGGTGCGGCGCGGGGGGCGACGTACCTGACTCCACCTCCAGCTTGGAGGGCAGCTCGCCGTCCGCCTGTGAACACGTGAGCACCGGGTTTACATCATGTTTATTGGCAATAGAGTCGCTACCTCCTATTCATCAAAATTATCCTAGTTATTATTTTTCAATATAGTGAAACCTAAAACTTATAACAACAGATTTGAAATTAATCATGACGGGGTACTAAAATTAAAAAATATATGAAAAGACCCTATTATTGTGTAACTTTTGTGTGTGTGTGTGTGTGTGTGTGGCGGTGTACCTGCAAGTGCGGCAGGAAGTGCAGACGGCCTGCGAGCCGCAGCTGGCGCCAGCTAGGCGGCGTCTCCTCCCCTGCCCACGGAAACCTGCGCACGTGCAAAAACATACACGTTCATTTCACTAGAAACCACGACAAAATATAGGGATGGGGGGCGCGCAGATCGAGTGGTAATAGTACAGATCATTACAGACACTTGGTATACTTTTTATAATTTTATTTGTTAATACAACTAAAATTATACAAAGTATACCAAGTAACGTTCGTTCAAAATTAATAGAAGAAGAAAATTATAAAAATATATAGCAGACTCTAAAGACATAATTAAGACGAACCCGAGATACATATGGTCATAATATGTAAAGCCGAACTTTAATTTTGGTGAACTGCCACAAAAAATGCATTATAAAGATAAATGTCAGTAATGGAAGATATACATATAATATATGTGACTTGTTTAATGAACACTTTCATTCAGTATTAGAACCCCCAACAGTGACCTCTCAGCCCATAAACAATCTACAGCCGCCTAGTAATCCCCTGTTTGACATTGAAAATATTGAGATCACCAAAAAATTTGTAAATAAATTTCTAAAATAAATTGGTCCTAAAAAGGGGCTGGAACTGATTGTGTACATCCGATTCTCGTAAGAAAATGTGCATCTGCACTCTTCTAACTACTAAACTATTGCACTGAGAGCAAAGGAGTTTAGTATTTTATTTTAGCAAACGTCCTCTTCTATCGTTGTAGAACAAATAATAAGTAGTTATAATAATTTGAATAAGACGACTAGCTGGCCCTCTGCCTGAGATGATACCAACAAATTGTTATAACTATTGCACTGAGAGTAAAGGGGTTCTGTATTTTATTTAGAAAACGTCCTCTTCTATCGTTTTAGAACAAAAAACAAGCAGGTTAATGGCCTAGATTTTTCACGAAAAGCAAATAGTTTTAAAAAATACGTCAAAAAAAAACTATATATTTTTTTAATTAACTTTTTTTGTTTTTCTGTTCAAAGAAAATTAAATTATAGTGGTTGTGAATCATTGTTCACATATTTAGCTATCAAATGAGACCTTTTTATGTTCCTAAGACATTTACACGAGTAGTGGTGGTCGAATTAGTACGAGAGCCCGGGTCTTGGTGACCAAAAAACAAAATGGCTGCTATTTTACAAACGTGAGAGAAAAATTAAATTTGAGGGGCAATTTGTCTACCTCTACCAATAAAGGCTCCGATACAGCTATCGGGACACATTGTATTTAAAAATCAGAAGGTTGTGTTCCTTTAGCATGTAAAAGGGTCTGGATAACTCCAATTCCCAAGGGTTCTCTAAGCGACGGTATAGAAAAATACAGATCGATCTCTAAGACCTGTGTATTTGTAAATATTTTAGAAGCCATTTTTGCTCAACAATTATTTGCTGTTGCTCGTCCATTTACTTTTCCGCAAGTCGCAATAATACGGTTACTATAGGGAACGTAGCGATGAGAGTAATCTTTCAACTTTTACGGAAATTATTCGCAATGCCTTTGACAAAAAAATATCATGTAGACGCCGTGTACACCGACTTTGCCAAGGCTATCGACAAAATCTCTCAGTACACCATAACTTTGGAAACTTGTTGTCCACGGCGATCTGTTTCGCTGGTTAAGTTCTTATGTAAATAAAACCTACCCAAGAGCATGTCAGGACATGTCTAAGGAGGGTTCCGTAACTATAAACGCGTAATATGCTTTTTTTTAATTACTCCAAAAGTTACTGTCCGATTTGGTTCACAATAATTTTCCTAAACAGTTTTTAGCATGATCTATCAGCATGGAAATTTGCAAGTTTCTATCTTCTATAGTTTAAAAATGCTAGGGGGGGGGACCAACTTACAAACTACTTTGGAGGCCGACTTTATAAAAAAGTAACGTATGAAACCTTGCCTTTATTTTAAAAGACCTATTCTACGATACCCTACACGATGGGGTAGAGAGAAAAAATATTTTTCATCCCCACTTCACGTGTATGGAGAGCCACCCCTAATATATATATATTTTTTTTATCATCCCGAAACCGTGACCTATACACAATCTATAACTGTACCAAATTTCATCAATTTATATTCATAATTACAGGACCTAGAGGCGCGGACAGACAGACAGACAGACAGACAGACAGACAGACGGACAGAGCGAAACTATAAGGGTTCCTTAAGTATTACGGAACCCTAAAAACAGCCCCCCTACTCCCCACACAATCGAGAATCGAATCAGTTCGATCTCAATAGCTTTTGCTACTCCCGACACCTACACTAGCGCACGATCGTGCGGTGGCTCAATTTGTAACTAGCCTGGATCGAGAAGTTCGTTAGATCGTAACTTTTGGTACTCCCGACGAAATCAATCGATTGAGAATCGAATGGCCGGATCGAAAACAAACGTCAAATTACACGATAGCTAAAGAGGTCTCATTTATAGTATCGAGTTTGCTTGTTTTAATGTATTTGAACTAAATTATAAGATTTTTATTACAATATGGGTCGTCTTTGAGTATTATTTAATGTTATTAAAGGACCTAATAGACTAGGAAATGTAAAACTTACGAATAATTACCCGCTTCAACACATTAGCAATGGACATGGATTGTAAGGAATTTCGATGAAATTATCGCCTTAAAAATTATTTACTCGTTTTATTAGTCGCATACTTAGATTAATAACGCCGTCGCAAATTTAACTCCTCTTATGAAGAAACCAACTCACCGTTATAATATGTAAAGTTACTTAAAACCTTTACGCATTCGTTTACACAATCATGTTTTACAATATATTTTCACTAAAGACAGGGACCGAGACAAACGAAGTCTACATAGGTAATATGATCTATATTAACGTATCATAATAATATGAAGACTTAATTTGTCTCAATCTGTCTTTGAATATACAAAGTACTATTGACGTCACAACACTTGATTTTCTGACAAATTAAATCAACATTTGACTTTGACATTTGACAGAACGTCAAATGTTTATGGTCACAGTTTCTTTAGAAAAATAACCTTTATAAACCTACCCACGAAGTATCGAAAACAAGGAGTCCGAACGTAATGTTAAAATAATGGTCTCAATTACGGGGACAGATTTTTGCCGGTAGAGCGCGCGACGGTCCGACATGCACTCGTTTGAAATTACGCGGGAAGTTTAAAGTTGCTATTGACAGCTCTGGAAAGATTGAAATCTTATTATATAAAAGTTTTAGGAAATTCTTAGAAACTGTTCTCGAAAAATAGATACCGTAGAACACGGTAATTGCCTAACGGTAATTTAAAAATAATTGTAATAAATAATAGTATTGGCAACACTCGGTATAATAGTATTGGCAACACGCGGTACTCGTCGGTCTCGCACGCCTAGCGGCAGAAAAGAGAACTAAGATCTGGTCCTATTATTGTGTACATAATTATTATTAAAAAGCCTATACCGTTCGGACTCCTGGTATCTATACTTCGTGAACCTACCATTGCATGAGATTGAGGCTGATCCATTTGAATAAGCAAATATAAAATGATATTTAATGTGAAAAATATATAATTTTTACATATTTTTAATAATCTTCACCATAGACTACGGCACTCAGCTGTAACTTGTTTACTTTGTGGACGTGACGTCAGCAACCGGATACAGCTAACGACGCTGATAAGACACGATCTCAACGCGATCTTGATTTCGATACGATTTTGTTCGGGAGTACGCATCAGGATCGAATCTAGATCAAAATCGAAATCGGATCAGACTCGTAAATCGAAATCGTATCAGTTTCGGGCTTTGATTATATACTACAAGATAAGGCACGCGAGGAAATTTTCAAACAAAACTTTCTGCCAATTTTGGTGCGGAGAGGGTAACTCCCACAATGAAAACAAAATCACACATTCACAAAAATATTGTAATCGTTACAAACTCACACATTTATAAAACTGCAACACTAGCTTATTTATTTCACACAAATAAGACTCGCGCTAATATAACAGTGTAGCGTACGCACTAATACACTGACATGTTAAGTGATGTTACCAATACAAATTATATCGATATATTGTCGATATGAATTTGTATTGGTCACATCTTCGTTATTTGAAAATAATGTATTTTGTTGAAATAAAACCATTCCGAATAATTCCGATATACATATTATATTATATTACACGTAAAAGTTATGGCAGCAATAGAAAACTTCACATACATAAGTAGTAAATACAGTCTATTCACGTTAAGTTTGCAATGAGTCGTCAGTACAAATTACAAATGTTAAACTGGCTTACCTTTATTGTCAAAAGTGAACACGAGCTAAGCGTCATTGCTTTCTAGACATTTGCACTGATGACTCACTGCAAACTTAACGCGTACCTATAGGCTGTATTTACCACTTATCTATGTGAAGCTTTTTAAAACCGCCATAGCTTCTACGTATACTATAGACTGCATATACGCACATTGTAGGCAACAAAAGTATTTTTATAATATAAATTGTCATGTTGTTATTGTGTTTATAATTGTATAAAATTGAGTAGTAAATATGTAAGACAAAATTTGCATGTAACAAAATAATTAATATTGTATCAGCACTTCCCTTTAGCGGTGGTCGGTAAACGAGCCACCTGCGTGATATTTCTAGGAATTATTTGTAGTAAACAACAACATGTTTTGATAAAATTGTGCAGCTGGGCACACAGGTGTCAGGTGCATAGAATGTTCTAGAAACAATTTTGGGTTGTATATAAGGGCTAATATTTTTATGTGAAAGACAGTCGCTTTGTAATCTTAGTTCGGACAGTCGCATCCTTAACTTCGTACCGGATAGGGCTCCTGTTATAGTGAGCTATCAATATAGCGTGTGATAATAATTATTGTTGTAAAGATTAAACTCGTATGTGTTCTTTGTATTGAACTAACTATTGTACTAATGTTACTGTGTAAAAGTGAATAAATAATATTGTGTTTTAAAGACTTAACTGTTTAATTTGAAATAGACCTCTGCCATCGTGTTAATTGAATCCTCGCGCCTGAATCGGCAGTCCAAGTTGGGATTGCCTATATTGTTGGTCCTTCATAGCTCGGATCATGATGGCAGATGGCAAAGTAGGTTGCACAACGCGTAGTAGGGCTCGGTCCGAGGTTAGCGCCGCGCCGACCGCGTCGGGCGCCGCCGCGACTACACGCGTTAGCTTGATAAGCTCGCCGAAGGGCTCATCGAGAAATACGGCGGAAACTCAATGACTAAAGAATTCAAAGGACAGGCCCTTCCTATGACAAAAACGTGTCCAATTTATCAGCTGATTATGAGCAAAAAATGGCTGCCGAACTAGAGTTGCAATTATGGGTATCGACAGTATCGATATTTTAAATTTTCATAAGTTTTACAATAACTTACATGTATACGTAAATAAAAAACTTATTTTACTAATGACATTGTACATTTAACTACTTTTATTAATCGATAATATCTTTTAACGGACATCCAAAAAAGTATTCGATGCTGACGATATATTTAGGTATACATTCTATTTGTTCTAACTGGACCACTTTCAAAAAAGTTTTTGTAATATCTTTATTAATCATGTAAGACTTACCTTTATTTACCATGGGACAGAAGTGCCATTTCTTTATTGAAGTCAACACGCTTAAGTATAATTATTAGTTAAGGATCTTTTAACTCCTAGGTCCTTATAGGTTATAATATTATAACCTCTAAGGACCTAGGAGTTAAAAGATCCTTAAATATTTATTTGTATATATACAAATAAATATTTAAGGATATATATACGAGCTGAGCCAAATGTATAAATTGGTTTATGACATGAAATTATGCTTTTTTTTATTCTTAATTTATGCATACGTAAGTAAAAAAACTTATTTTACTATAGACATTGTACATTTAACTACTTTTATTAATCGATAATATCTTTTAACCGACATCCTGAGTATTCTATGCTGATTGCTGAGGATAGTTTTATTCTATTTGTTCTAACTGGACCATTTTTTCAAAAAAAAAAAAATGTAATACCTGTATTAATCAAGTAAGACTTAACTTTATTTACCATGGGAAAGAAGTGCCATTTCTTTATTAAAGTCAACACGTTTATCTTTTATTATTTAAGGATACTTTAACTCCTAGGTACTTAGAGGTTATAATATAGTTAAATATATTTTATTTTCATACGAGCTGAGCCAACTGTATAAATTGGTATATGAAATGAAATGGTGCTTTTTTATTCTTTATTTAGGGACTTTTGATGTACAGCGTAAGTCAGTCCCATCGTAACCTAATCTTATACATAATGACAAGATGCTTTATTTGGTGAAAATATGGTTACAATTAATAGGTGTTACATTTTTACAGCTTGGCAAATAATTAGTCCTTGTGGCATCGACAGATGGAACTAAAAACTTTTTGAACTATCTAAGGTGGAATAGAAATAAAAGACAAAGGAATATATCCACTTATATTAAAATGAATAAGTCTATCCATTTCTAAATAAAATTAAGTTTGTTCAAAAACTGGCTATGCTATTCTCTTGACTGGGTCCGGGGATTAATATTTTCTTCTCCAGCTTTCAACCATAATTTGCTTATTGTATCACTTTTCGGAAACCTATAAAAAACAAGTATTATTAGTTTTATCATTTGTCAAATAATTTTGGTCACAACAATATTATTAAAAGCTATTAAACTTATATTTTTAAAACCACATCGAATAGATTCAGATTGCTTTTTGAGACATAACACAAATGTAATTATTATGTTTTTATCGATGTAATTATTATTTGCACCTTTATCGATAACTATTACAAACGGTAGGTAGTTAGGTACAACACTTTTCAATTACGTAAATAAATCTTAAGACTTAAAATGCAATTTAAAGGACTGTTCTAATGAATTACATGTGGATATGAATATAATAAATGAAAAAATCAAATTGCAACGCAATTATTTCATGAAATGTTTATAGTATTGCATAAAACCGGCTACTAACCTGCGTAAATACAATTGAGGTTGATTTATACTCTTTAATGCATTGCACCTTGCAATATAACGTTTAGGCATGTTAATTATCACTTTTACAACATTCAAATAAAATTTTAAAGAATAAGTCCTTATAATTTCTTGGAAATTCTTAAAATATACAAAACATAAACAACCTTTTGACAGGAGACCTACCACAGTTAATTGACAGTTAATGAGCAAATAATGGCGGATCGTTCCACATTTCGTTAATTGTCAAAGTTTTGAAGTCTAATGTTTCTAAAATGAGCAAAAACAAAAATATTGCTGTTTCTTCTAACATGAAAATTATTGCATTAGATAGAAAGAGACCAAATGATATTTCACCGTCTGTCTCATATTTCCATCATATTTGTATAAGCGCTAGTATGTATAGAACTGTAAGGGCCCCTCCATGTATATACCTCAATGCGGAAACTCAACTGCGGCGACAACGCGCCGAGTATGAGGCAGAGGAGGAGCTCGCCGAGGTGAAGAGGCAGCTCATTAAGAAAAGACTAGCATTACAGTTAGCTGAGATCGACAGCGAGGTACAGGAGGAACAGGAAAAGGAGGAACAGAGGTACGATATCGAACAAATGAATGAGTGGCTGAGTGGAGAGCTGCAACCGAATGGGTCTGGTTGCGAGGACGCGGTGGAGTACCCCGCTGTCGCCCGCGCCCCCCGCTACACAGCCGTGCAGCCCGTGGCCGCGCAGGCTGAGAGACGGGTCGTTGACCCCGAACGTGTTACTGTTGATGATTGCACGCCTTCCAGCATACTGAGGCTGGCAGACGTCATAGTTTCGAGTATGACGAAACAGAACAAACAGTACTACGAACTACCGGTATATGATGGCAACCCGGTTGAATGGCTCTCGTACAAGAGGGCGTACGAGATGTCTTCGTTAAACTACGACGACTACGAAAACACGATGAGAATACAACGTTCACTGCGCGGAGAAGCCAGGTACGTTGTTGAGGACCTGCTACGTACAGGCGCTCAATCTGTATATATTATTCAAGCGTTAGAGGAAGAATTTGGACACCCTAACCTACTGTTACAGAGTGCTATACAAAAGATAAATAATTTGCCTAGAGTCTCCGACAGCGGCGTCGAGCTGCGCCAGATAACGGCTGTCGTGAGAAACTGTGTATATGTTCTCAAAAATATTAAGGCCGAAGGTTATATAAATAACCCTCAGATTACTCAAGAGTTGCTGAGTAAGCTCACGCCCGCCCAGAGAGCGCAGTATGGCGAGTATGTAATGAAGCTAAAATATGGCACTGAGGACTATCGCATATCGCCTAATTTAAATATTATATTAGATTTTTTGAGTCACATAACGAAAGCATCGTCGTACTACTTGCCATTAAATATCGATGGAAACCAGAAAAAAATGAATGTAAATAATGTATATAAACATGGCTATAGTGTTCCGAACCGGCGACAAGTCGATACACATCGCGTGCACACCACTGTGCAGCCGCGATCGGGCGACGTTAAGTGCGCGGTATGTGATAGTAAAAATCACAACTTAACTGTGTGTAAATCTTTTGCGAACAAATCGGTAAAAGACAGGTGGGTGCTCGTAAAAATGAACAAACTATGTTTTAAGTGTTTAATACCAGGACATTCAAGTGATAAGTGTACGCAACGCGGTTGTGTAAAGTGCGACCGTCCACACCACACGTTACTACACTACGAGAGGCCGATATATGCCTCCCGATCAGCTGACGCTCGCGAGGCCGCCACCCCGCGCAGCCTCTATGAGCGAAACGTGGAGCTCGCGAGCGCTCCGCGCGCCCGCGCCGTTGCATGCTCCCGCGACCACGCATCCCGCGGCGAATCAGTCACCATTACGGGTGAGCCATTTGTAAATAAAACTTTATTAAAAGTGTTACCAGTGCAAATTTGTTTAAATAATAAGTATTATGATAGTTATGCGCTATTAGACGACGAGGCTACTGTATCGCTAATAGGTAGCAGTTTTGTTGATAAATTTGATGGCCCTAAATGCCCCTTGAAGATTGTTACTGCCAGGGGACATGTAATTACAGATAATGAGTCATGTAGGATAACTGCACTTATCCGCGGCCCTAATGGCATCGAACATAGTATTTGTTTGAGAACGATGAAAAATCTTAACCTTCCGTCTCAGACTGCGCCTGCCAAAATATTCGAGCAAAACGCACATTTACGTGATTTCGATTATTGTTTAGTTTATGAAGCTAAGCCTATGATTTTAATCGGTCAAAATCATTTCGATTTAATAGTAAATCAGGAGATACGACGAGGTAGGTCTGGCCAACCGGTGGCCTCACTTACTAAGTTAGGGTGGGTCATCCACGGCCTCATAAGTAATTGTAATTCTCAATTCGAAAGTGTAAATATGTTAGGCGAAAATTTAGATAGCATTACCGAAATTGTTAAGGAACATTTCGAATTGGAATCGTTAGGTATCATAGAAGTTTCTCGCAAAAATATTAACACTGAGCGCGCATGTAAATTGTTAGATAAAACAAGCCGTCGCGTGAAAGATGGTTGGGAGGTAGGACTCCTTTGGTCACATGATGACGTACACCTACCGGATAATTATGATAACGCTTTGAAGCGGTTGAAAACCACAGAAAGTAGAATGGACAAAGATCCGACTTACGCGGAGGCATACACGGGTCAAATTAATCGTTTAATTAATGAAAAGTATGCTAGGTTATTGAGGGAACCTTTAAACGATAGCCCAATTTGGTGGTTACCGCACTTGGCGTAACTAACCCGAACAAGCCAAATAAGCTTCGGTTAGTATACGACGCCGCAGCTAAATGTCAGGGTACTTGTTTGAATGATCATTTGCTCACCGGTCCCGATTTATTGAATTCGTTGTTAGGAGTTTTAATGCGTTTTCGTCTGGGGTCAATAGCCTATACAGCTGACATAGCCGATATGTTTTTAAGAGTTAAAATAAGAAAAGAAGATAAAGGTGCGCAATTATTTCTGTGGCGGGGCAACGATAAGTCGCGTGATCCCGACACTTATGTTATGGATTCAATGATTTTTGGCGCGAAATCTTCGCCGACATCGGCGATTTATATTTTGAATAAAAATGCTAGTGAGTTTTCGGAATCGCACCCCAAGGCCGTGAAGGCCATTAATGAAAATCATTATATGGATGATTATTTGGATAGCGTGTCATCAGTAGCTGAGGCCCGTAGTTTGATCGCGGACGTCTCGACAATACACGCGGCAGGCGGCTTCTCTATTAGGGGGTGGGTAACTAACTCACCGGAGCTGCGGCAGGAACTTCAGCTGGTGGTTCCTAATAGTGTAAAGCTAGATAAATCTCCTCACAACTCGGAACGGACCTTAGGTATGATATGGGTCCCGGGTTCCGACGAACTTGCCTTCGATTTATCGTTTAAAAGGTTATCTAGTAATATTGTTCAAGGGAGGGTTATTCCCACAAAACGAGAATTTTTAAAATTTATTATGAGTTTATTTGATCCTTTAGGTTTTTTATACCCGTACACTATTAAGTCTAAAATGCTTCTTCAAAAAGTATGGAAGTCTGGTGTAGGATGGGATGACGTGTTAAAAGAAAATGAATTTAAGTTATGGGAAAAATGGTTACAAGAGGTTAAACAACTGTCTAATATTTTTATACCGCGTTATTTTGGAATCACTCATAGTAACGTAGAATTACATGTGTTTGGGGACGCGAGTGAGGTGGCCTACGCGTCGGTGGCCTATTTAGTCGGGCAGACCGAGACAGGACAACTGAATGTGGCTATGGTTATAGGTAAAGCGCGAGTCGCCCCCCTCAAAATTGTCTCTATACCACGGCTCGAGTTGCAAGCGGCCGTTTTAGCGTGTAGACTAGCGTGCTCAGTTGAGAAAGAAGTCGGTATAAAAATAACGCGTAGGTATTTATGGTCAGATTCAAAGACAGTTTTAAAATGGATACATTCGAATCCGCGGGATTTTCAGAAATTCGTCTCGCATCGTTTAGCAGAAATAGATAGACGAACTGACACGAGTGAGTGGCGGTGGGTACCATCACCCGACAACCCGGCCGATGAGGCCACTAAGATGACTTTCCCGACTAATTGTAAATTGTGGTTAACGGGACCGTCATTTTTATATAAATCGAAGGAACATTGGCCACCCAATGAGTATGCCGATGTTGATGATGAGGGTATCGAACGTTTGGAAAAAGTAAACGTGATGAAGCAGGACGAGCGTCCTGCTGGACGAGCCCCTCATACCCGTCTCCAGATATTCGTCCTGGACACGGGCCGTTAGAGTGACAGCTCACGTTATAGCATTTATAAGAAAATGTCAGAAAAAGCAATCGGAAATGCAAAATATTGAAAACATTCGCGATGCTAAAACAATTTTGATGAAACAATCGCAAATCGAGTGTTTTAACGATGAATTAAAATCATTACGTTCAGGTAGTCATTTACACGCCGGAAGTAAAATTCGTGATTTAGATCTGTTCATTCATGACAGCGACGGTTTGCTTAGAGCGAGAGGTAGGCTCAGCGCCGCAGCTGATTTAAGTTTTAATGAAAAATATCCGATAATATTAGATGGTAGAAATTGTATAACCCAATTATTAGTGCTCGATTTTCACAAGCGATTTCATCATGCTTATCATGAAACTGTAATTAATAGTGTTAGGGAAAATTTTTGGATAACACGATTGAGAAGTACTGTGAAGTCCGTTATACATAAATGCCAGTTGTGTCGCGTTCTGCGCGCGCTACCGCAGCCGCCCAAGATGGGTGACTTGCCATCTTTTAGGCTAGAAAATACTAGAAGGGCTTTTGTAAATTGTGGTATAGATTACTTCGGGCCTATGACAGTGTCTATCGGTAGGCGCCACGAGAAGCGATGGGGTGTCATATTCACGTGTCTCGCGACCCGCGCCGTGCACATCGAACTCGCGGCATCGTTGTCAACAGACTCCGCCATAATGGCACTACGACGTTTCATAAGCCCGTCGCGGACAGCCTGCAGTAATGTATAGTGATCGAGGCACGAACTTTATAGGTGCTAATTCCGAGCTCAAACGGGCAATGAGTTTGATTGATAATGATAAGTTAAATAATTATTTTGTAAATAAAGGTATATCTTGGAAATTTAACCCTCCCGCTGCTCCGCACATGGGCGGATGCTGGGAACGACTTATTCGGTCAATTAAATCGTCTTTGAAAATTATTTTAAAAGAACGGGCGCCGAGAGAAGAAGTACTCTCCACATTGTTGGCCGAAATAGAGATGACGGTAAATAGTAGACCGTTAACGTATGTGAGTAACGACTCTCAAGCTCCGGTAGCGCTCACGCCTAACCACCTTCTTTTAGGTACCGCGTCAGGTGCGTCGACGTTGGGTAATTTCGATGCGTCGGACTTAAATGGTCGAAATGCGTGGAAAAAGGCTCAGGCTTTGGCAGATATGTTTTGGAAACGATGGCTAAAGGAGTATTTGCCTACGCTACAACGACGTCAGAAATGGTGCAACACAGTACCACCAGTAAAAGTAGGAGATGTCGTGTTGATTTTTGATGCGGGCCAACCGCGTAATACTTGGCCTAGGGGCGTGATAAGTGCAGTTCACCCAGGCCAAGACGGCCAAGTTAGAGTTGTAAGTATTAAGACGTCCAATGGATGCATTAAGAGACCGATTGTAAAGGTCGTAGTGTTGCCTACCGATGTGTGTGTGTAGACACAAGGGGGTGGAATGTAGGCAACAAAAGTATTTTTATAATATAAATTGTCATGTTGTTATTGTGTTTATAATTGTATAAAATTGAGTAGTAAATATGTAAGACAAAATTTGCATGTAACAAAATAATTAATATTGTATCAGCACTTCCCTTTAGCGGTGGTCGGTAAACGAGCCACCTGCGTGATATTTCTAGGAATTATTTGTAGTAAACAACAACATGTTTTGATAAAATTGTGCAGCTGGGCACACAGGTGTCAGGTGCATAGAATGTTCTAGAAACAATTTTGGGTTGTATATAAGGGCTAATATTTTTATGTGAAAGATAGACTAGTCAACAAGTTCAAAAACGTGAAAAATAGAGATAAAGGTCCTAAAAATATGAGCGATGGCTCATTCGATTCGGAATCACCTCTAGAAAAATGTTTTTGAAGGATTTTGGTGCAGGTTAAAAATTGCAATTGTTATTAACAAAATAAGATGAAAAAAAAATGATATTTCGTTTTTTGTTAATAACTCGAAAAATATTAACATTTAAGCAATTTTGAAAAAAGCTCGTTAAAGAGGAGGAAATTTCCAATAAAAAAGTCCTAACTCCCGGAATTCTATCTCCATTATTTATAATTTTAATTAGACGTTGAAAATAGGGCTCCGCGCGGCAGTTACGGCATGCGCGCGCCGCCGCTAAAGAGAGTTCAGCAATAAAAATAATTTTTTTATAACATAAAATGTGATTTTAAAAATTTGAAAAAATTCTAGTATCTTCTTAATACTTGAAAGAATCGAGCCCTGAAAAAAAAAAAGTTTAATCACCATTTTTAAAAAAGTTATGCAATTGTTAACTAACCAATTTTTTCTTAATCTCCATAGGCATAAACAATGGGATGAAAGGTATAAATAATTGGCCTATAAATTTTAAACTTCGTGGAGCCCTTTTGATATATGTACTTTATAAGATCCTGCGGTTTATTTTCATTAAAGTTTATTAATTTGTTAATTATGATTTTTTATAACTATTGAAAAATTAAAAATCTAAAAAATGTTGATAAAAAATTTTTTTTCAATTAATATTTAGCTATGCCTGTTTTCACATTGAACAATGGCAGTAATTAACAAAGGTTATGATTTTTTTACGTAATTTGTTTATAAAATTGTTATAAACAAATAGAGAAATCCAATATTTTTTTAAAATTTTTTTTTTGCTATTTTGTTGCTTATAAAAAAGTATGATTTTTAAAAAAAAAATTTTTCTTAATTTTAATTTTTAATTGTTTAAAAACGATTTTTTTATATTTCGATTGTTTAAATAATTAGTTAAGAAAAAATTTTTCTTTTAAAAATCATAATTTACACTTTTAAATAGTATAGCAAAAAAAAAATTTTTTTTTATTTATAATTTAATTGTTTATTAGTTTAACAATTTGTTATAAACAAATATCGACCAACGTTATATTTTTTTTCTGAAGCAGAAAAAAATTATAAAAATAGCTATATATAATAAAGTGCAAAAAAAATATTATTTATTTATTATAATACTTTTTAATATCATACGATACGGTAATTATAGCGCCTACTTGAAAATTTTTTTTTTGCACTTTATTATATATAGCTATTTTTATAATTTTTTTCTGCTTCAGAAAAAAAATATAACGTTGGTCGATATTTGTTTATAACAAATTGTTAAACTAATAAACAATTAAATTATAAATAAAAAAAAAATTTTTTTTTGCTATACTATTTAAAAGTGTAAATTATGATTTTTAAAAGAAAAATTTTTTCTTAACTAATTATTTAAACAATCGAAATATAAAAAAATCGTTTTTAAACAATTAAAAATTAAAATTAAGAAAATTTTTTTTTTTTAAAAATCATACTTTTTTATAAGCAACAAAATAGCAAAAAAAAATTTTAAAAAAATATTGGATTTCTCTATTTGTTTATAACAATTTTATAAACAAATTACGTAAAAAAATCATAACCTTTGTTAATTACTGCCATTGTTCAATGTGAAAACAGGCATAGCTAAATATTAATTGAAAAAAAATTTTTTATCAACATTTTTTAGATTTTTAATTTTTCAATAGTTATAAAAAATCATAATTAACAAATTAATAAACTTTAATGAAAATAAACCGCAGGATCTTATAAAGTACATATATCAAAAGGGCTCCACGAAGTTTAAAATTTATAGGCCAATTATTTATACCTTTCATCCCATTGTTTATGCCTATGGAGATTAAGAAAAAATTGGTTAGTTAACAATTGAATAACTTTTTTTAAAATGGTGATTAAACTTTTTTTTTTTCAGGGCTCGATTCTTTCAAGTGTTAAGAAGATACTAGAATTTTTTCAAATTTTTAAAATCACATTTTATGTTATAAAAAAATTATTTTTATTGCTGAACTCTCTTTAGCGGCGGCGCGCGCATGCCGTAACTGCCGCGCGGAGCCCTATTTTCAACGTCTAATTAAAATTATAAATAATGGAGATAGAATTCCGGGAGTTAGGACTTTTTTATTGGAAATTTCCTCCTCTTTAACGAGCTTTTTTCAAAATTGCTTAAATGTCAATATTTTTCGAGTTATTAACAAAAAACGAAATATCATTTTTTTTTCAACATATTTTGTTAATAACAATTGCAATTTTTAACCTGCACCAAAATACTTCAAAAACATTTTTCTAGAGGTGATTCCGAATCGAATGAGCCATCGCTCATATTTTTAGGACCTTTATCTCTATTTTTCACGTTTTTGAACTTGTTGACTAGTCTAAGACAGTCGCTTTGTAATCTTAGTTCGGACAGTCGCATCCTTAACTTCGTACCGGATAGGGCTCCTGTTATAGTGAGCTATCAATATAGCGTGTGATAATATTTATTGTTGTAAAGATTAAACTCGTATGTGTTCTTTGTATTGAACTAACTATTGTACTAATGTTACTGTGTAAAAGTGAATAAATAATATTGTGTTTTAAAGACTTAACTGTTTAATTTGAAATAGACCTCTGCCATCGTGTTAATTGAATCTTCGCGCCTGAATCGGCAGTCCAAGTTGGGATTGCCTATACACATACATACGCTAATACTCACATACGTAGATATTATTATGAACACTAAACATACAACTCTCCTTTTTTGCAAACATCAAAGAAAAAATAACCTAACCTAATCAAGAATATATCAGGACACGTCTAAGGAGGGTTCCGTAACTATAAACGAGTAATATTTTGTCAAATTACTTCAAAAGTTACTGTCTGATTTGGTTCAAAATATTTTTCCTAAAGAGTTATTAGCATAATCTATCAGCATAGAAAATTGTAAGTTTTTAAGTCTTATAGTTTAGAAATGCTAGGGGGGACCAACTTATAAATCACTTTGGAGGCCGATTACTCGAAAATGGTTGACTTTATAAAAAAGTTATGTATGAAACCTTGCCTTTATTTTAAAATACCTATTAAACGATACCCCACACGATGGGATAGAAATAAAAAAAAGTTCATCCCCACACCTAGAATATCTTATACGTTTAAACGAGCAATTCTTGTATATTTATGTATATGTATATAACCATGATCTTGGAAACGGCTCTTAACGATTTCGCTGAAATTTGGTATATGGGGGTTTTCGGGGGTAAACAATCGATCTAGATTAGTCTTATGTTTGGGAAAATGCGTGTTCGTGTTTTAATGCGTTTTTCTTTCCACGCAGAATATGGTCGCTAATTTCGTCCTGCCGGCCACTGTCCGTTTGGTCCAGCGGGTTAAGACGCGAATGGCAAGAAACGAGTGTTACGGGTTCGAAACCTGCTCGGTGCCTTACTTTTGTTTTTTTTATATGTTCAAGTATATACCTAATTATATTTTTTTTATTTTTTATAGTTTTTAGACAAGTTTAAAAAAATGTAGTTAATGTTTGAGATTAAACACCTAATCTACACAGAAATCGATTGTAAATAATAATAATTATCAGTTCACATTTTACTTTTTAAGTTTATGTAGATTATCACCTAAACACCACCAACCATATTACAATAAATAGTCACCCAGGTACTAAAATTATTATTATTTTATGATGCCAAATCCGAGATCTATACACAATCTATGATCTAGCTACATAATACTAATCTGTGATCTATGACTGTACCAAATTTCATCCATTTATATTCATAATTAGGCTAACGGTAGAAGCGCGGACAGACAGACAGACGGATGGACAGAGCGAAACTATAAGCGTTCCTCAAGTATTACGGAACCCTAAAAATGAACTGCGCTTCAAACAAGGAAAACTTGTGTCCCTCTGGCTGGGAACATCTTGATTTTATAACGATACCCCATAGTCCATATTTCAAACATCCAAATAAACTGTTCAGCCTTTCAAGTTTCAAAGTTGC
Organism: Glaucopsyche alexis; assembly: GCA_905404095.1. NCBI lineage: Eukaryota > Metazoa > Arthropoda > Insecta > Lepidoptera > Lycaenidae > Glaucopsyche > Glaucopsyche alexis. Next base: position 31,266,414 of record FR990047.1, read on the forward strand.
GGTAGGGTAAATAATAAACATCACATACATACATGCACACTTTATACTCCTTGCTTGATCTGTCGTATAAAGTGTAAAAGCAATCCAATATTTTTACATCACAAAATATAAAATTAGTTTACCAAGAAAAAAAATAATTTTTATCGACATCGTTATTCTAGTGATTGTCACGTCACTCAAAAAGTAATAAAAAAGTTCCGCCATGTTTCGAGAATTAAGTGCCATAGTAAAATTCGAATCTATTGCATAGGAAATAAAGACTAAAATTCTATATCTAACAACAATAGTCTCGTGGGGAGTACGATCGAATATTCTACGATTATCTGTCTCGTGTACACCGCTATTCGATACATCGTCGATTTTTACGAAATTACATTTAAATAGAAATATACAATAATTAAATAAAAAAATACTCATAAATGAAAGGTTATTCCATCTTTTTTAAGATTCGACGTGTTGGACTTGTTTTTACAGGACATAAGAGCACAAATCGGCATTTTTAGCGGAGCATTTCGGACGTCCTTTCGATGCTATACCGATGCACATAATGATTAAAATCGATTACGCAAATAGTTTTTATGAACGCATTAGATTCAAAAATCTTATACCTCGGCAGAGGGGAAAGCTCATGTAAGGCGTATCCCGTAGTATAAGATCTAAGGTTTCGGGAGTAAGGCCCCAGATGTCACGTTGTTGTATCAAAAGGCTTTACTTCTAATTATAGGCAAATAACCTCTGGTGTGCCTCAAGGGTAAATTTAGCACTACTACTTTTTGTTCTATACATTAATGACCTAAGTTATATCACAGAATAAATAATAGTAAAAGTACATAAAATCACTCCGAAAAGTCATTTAAAGACTGAGATACACTTTAAAAATAATGACACTCGCCTGTCTGAATCACTAGGTAATGTGAAAAAAGAAATATTTTCTTTATTTCTTCTTTTACTTGACCTACATCCATGTACAGCACATAAGTTACCAGGCGAATTCATGTTAATTCAACTAATATTAGTACACGCGCGTCGCGCTGGACTGTCGACAACCCACTGCCAAATGGATTGACCGCGATCTGAGGGCCAATTCTCTTAATTAACTTAGACTATCAACTTACCATCAATTCATTATAAATTTATCATCCTGTTATCATAAATTGACCGAAAGTCGGTATTCTACTACACTATTTTCGTAAATTTAAAATCTCAACACAGTCATTTTGCAACGATATTGACTACAATTTATAAATAAAGCGAGCACAAAGCATCTACAAAGACAGCTGTTACTTGACGTTTGTACGATCCAGTGTTGCCAATTATTGTCAGCTAAGGCGCGTCTCCTGCTCGTGCTTTTTGAAACATTACACAAAATCATCGAATTTGGGGCATGGCTATGCACATTTTTGTGTACGCATACACGATTTTATCCTCTTCTGAGACGGACGGAAAATTATTTCCCGCGTGGTTAGAGAGGGGAAGGCAAAAAAAGAGATTTTTGTGTAAAATAAATATTTTTATGTCATGGCATCCCCACACGTCAAAGTGAAAAAAATATCCGGCTAACGGATCGGTTCGAGTCAAATTGGAGTTAAGTTTATAAACATACGAGAATACCATTTTCTATGGATAAGTGGTTCGCTCAATCTATAATCAAGCTGTGATACAATGATAATCGCATCGCGGTGTAATTCGTCGTTTGACGTTTGTTTGAAGTTTAGTTGAATACCATTTTGCTGTTTGATAGGTTCCGGACTGTATCGAAACAGTAACGAAGCTGCATTATTGTTGGATTAAAATAGCAGAATCGACCTTCTGGGCTCTGGCTAGCGGTAGGCATTTAGCGCTAAGTACATCGAGTGCCAGAGGCCTGGTAATGTTTAAAAAATAGCTACACCCTTTTTTATGCCGACGACGATACAAAATATTTAGAGTTATCCAAAACATACACTACTGTGAACTTCTTCAAAATAATATAACGGTTTTTAGGGTTCCGTAATACTTAAGGAACCCTTATAGTTTCGCTCTGTCCGTCTGTCTGTCTGTTTGTCCGCACCTCTAGCTCCTGTAATTATGAATATAAATTGATGAAATTTGGTGCAGTTATAGATTGTGTATAGATCACGGTTTCGGGATCATAAAAAAATAATAATTTAATATTTTAGGGGTGGCTCTCCATACATGGCGCTGAAGTGGGGATGAAAAATATTTTTTCACTCTACCCCATCGTAGAATAGGTCTTTTAAAATAAAGGCAAGGTTTCATATGTTACTTTTTTATAAAGTTGACCATTTTTGAGTAATCGGCCTCCAAAGTAGTTTGTAAGTTGGTCCCCCCCTAGTATTTTTAAACTATTGGAGATAGAAACTTGCAAATTTCCATGCTAAAAACTCTCTAGGAAAATTATTGTGAACCAAATCGGACAGTAACTTTAGGAGTAATAAAAAAAAAGCATATTACGCGTTTATAGTTACGGAACCCTCCTTAGACATGTCCTGACATGCTCTTGGTTAGGTTATTGAAAATGAATGTGTGTAAAATAATCTTTTCCTAACCCCTGATAAATGCAATGTAATTACTTTTAGCCTCAAACGTAAACCGATTTGACTTCAATACTAGATGTTGCCCGCGACGAAAGTTATAAAAGCTGTTAGTAATATTGCTTCTGGTCCCTTAAGCTATATATTAAACTTAAGTATTGTAAATGGCGTGTTTCCGGATAAATTAAAAATTTCTATTATAACACCATTATACAAAAAAAAAATGACAAAAAATTATTAGAGAACTATAGACCCATTGCACTTACATCAGTAATATCTAAAATTTTTGAAAAATATATTTATAATTACTTATACAATTATTTAGAAAAATTTAAAATCCTATGTAAGGAACAAAAAGGTTTCCGCCAAAATATGGGTATAAATCGAGCTATTTTTGATTTTTTAAAACATGTAATGAATAACATGGATAATGGAAACCCAATATCCTCTATATTCTGTGATATGACTCAAGCCTTTGACTATATTGATCACAGAATCTTGTTAAAAAAACTAGAAGCATATGGTATACGAGGAAATACATTAAAGCTAATGGAATCTTATTTAACAAATAGAATTCAATATACAGTAATTAAGCGACTTAATCTAAAGACACTTCATGAAGTAAGTTTCCTATCAAAATTAAGATATTTGCTATACGGAGTCCCACAAGGTAGTATATTAGGGCCTCTTTTATTTTTGACTTATATAAATGATTTTCCTGAAACAATTGACAAACCAATGACACTCTTTGCTGACGACAGTACCATAACAATAGCTTGTGACAATTTAAATAATTATGAAAATGACATTAATGAAACCTTGACATCTATAATATTATGGCTTGACAATAATAATTTAAAAATCAATTTAAATAAAACATTTGTTATGCAATTTTCTCAAAGAAAATCCCCACCAGAAATCTATGTGCACTATAATAATATTGAAATTCAACATATTGACAATTATAAATTTCTAGGTTTGATAATTGATAATAAACTTAATTGGAAAGCTCACGTTGAACAACTAAGTAAAAAGATTAGCAGTTGTTCCTTTGCACTACTCAAGTTAAACTCCATAATGAACACAGATGGAGTCCTATCTGCTTACCATGGTATGGTTGGATCACTTTTGCGATACGGAATAATTTTCTGGGGGAACTCAACAGACAAAGAAATGATCTTCAAAATGTAAAAAAGATGTATCCGGGCAATGTTTAGTTTGCGAGTGACTGATAGCTGCAAACCATATTTTGTTAAATATAAGATTCTATCACTTCCATCATTATACATATTGGAAATAGTATTGTTTGTACATAAAAACCAAGAACTATTTCCTAAGATTTCTGACATTGTAAATAGAAACAGGCGTGATAATAATAAAGTTTACACTAGCAGCTATAAAACAACACTTGTGTGTAAAAGTGTACTTGGAATGGCGTCCAAAATATATAACAGACTACCAACATCAATAAGAGAACATAATCATAATATACTATCCTTCAAAAAAACTATAATGAACTTTTATTAAATAAATGTTATTACAGTCTCACAGAATACTTGAATGATAATAATTAAATTGACATTTATTTATTTATTTTTTAATTAATTTATTTTTTAATTGATTTGAATATATTTCTTTATTATTTCCTTGACATGAATTGTATCTATTATTATCTATTATTGTGACATTCATTTATTTCCTCCCGTTGATGTAACAACCTCCACCTTCTGTAAGGGTGCTGAATACCTATCGACTTATAAAAATCAAAGAATATTATTATTATATTTGCATGCTATAAATGTACTAGCGAATTGTGATGGTACCTATAACTGTGATTTTGTCATCTCTACACCCACATTTCTTGCAAATAAAGATTATTATGATTATGATTATGATTATGACGGTGTGCGCGCAAAAGTTAATTTCGCAGAAACCGTACATTTGTCAGCGATAAAAAGTAACTTATGTCCTTCCCTGTGGTCTACTCTACATTGCGCCAAATTTCATCAAAATCGGTTCAGCAGTTTCAGAGCCTATCCAATGCAAACAAACAAGTTTTTCTATTATATTAGTATATAGATAAACTTTTGGTGTGAAATATTTAAAAAGAACATCAGAATTCGCGATCTGGTTGTCTTGATGCAAATGTAACAAACTTACATTTGGTTCACACGTTATTAAAATATTAGCTAAAGCCTATAAATAAATAGGTTCCGTTCTACGTATCTCTAAGCCTTTTAAAATTATTTTACCTACTATAAACTATATTATAGCTATGTCCGCAGTCACTTAGAGTTCGCTAGTACGGTGTCGTCGAGAGATTGGAAACACTACAGAAAAAAATTATTAAGTGCTTGGAATTTAGAATGGGTAACTTATATACCTACTAATTATTACGAATTGTCAATTTCGAGATATAACATACCTCCCTTGGCAAAGCGCCGCCGCCGTCTAGTTTGTGATGTTGTGTTCATAAACAAAATAATTCATAACATTTACACAAGATCTAGCAATACCTATGTATAATAAATATTTTGATGCAATTCTGCTAAATAAAACCTGCATTAATACAATTACAATCAAGTCCCGATACGCTACAACTCTCAAACGGTGTTTTTATAAACGTTAAACCAACGTGAAACGCGCTCTGATTGGTCGAAACGTCATAAAATCAGTTCATACGTACGGCGGCGGTACGGCGGGTACATACCGCAGCAGCACGGCGTACAACAGCGGGTGCGGCGGCGCAGCGCCGGCGGCCAGCAGCGCCGCCTGCTGCCGCAGCCCCAACCAGCGCCACTGCAGGGTCAACGCCGACGCGCGCCGCCCGCTGCCGACACAACGGTACAAGATAAGCACCTAATGGGGGTACCTCGTTTCGCGTATTTATTTATGTATTTTGTATTTACTTAGTTACGTTTAGGCGGTGGAGTAGTGCGGCGTACCTGCGGGTGTAGGCGGCGTGCACGTGCGCCCACAACGCGCGCTCTGCCTCCGCGTCCAGCCGCAATAGGCCCCGCTCACCGTCGCCCGGCTCGATGGTGAGGTTGTACTGCCCGGGCTGTTTCGAGATATTGATGCCCTTCGAGCCGACCGCGGCCGCTCGGGGCGTCGGCTCGATGGTGAGGTTGTAGCGGCCGGGCTCCGTAGTGACGCGCAGTTCCCGCGCCTCCCGCGCGCCTTCCGCCTCCTCCTCCCCGCACGCCTCAGCCACGAGCTCGAGCAGGGCCCTTAGAGCCTCCGCTTTCTCCTCATCTGCCAGACTCTCCTGAAACGGAAGCGGCGATTTTTTTTTCTGTTCGAGACGTCGTGTCGAATTTGCGATGGTGCTGGAGCAATTTCTGTTTTCATCCGATCATCGGAGTAACACACATAAGGAAAAAACAGAAAAACCTGCGTGACGTGGGCGGGCTCGGCGCCGTAGTAGAGCGCGAGGTCGACGACCTTCCAGTGCGTCGCGGTGAGCCGCACGCCGCGCGCGTCCCCCGCGCCCGCCGCGCCGTCCCCCGCGGCCCACAGCGCGCGCGCTCTCGATGTCGCCTCGCCATATAGCCGGTACCTGCCGACGAAACGGTCGCGCGTTAAATCCCAGGGCCGCGATACCTGAATCTATATAGGATACTGTGGTCGGGCGAAGACGCGGGCTCTCACCAGGCGGCGTGATGGCAGCGCTCGGGCACGGCTGTGTAGCGCGCCAGCAATCTCGCGACCCGGAGGTGGCGCATCATCCCTTCTCCCACGTCGCGCCTGCCGCTGCTGGTGGTGGTGACTGCCGCGTTGGCGGCGGCTTGCGTCAGGTCGCCCAGCAGCCGCTCCAGCGGATCGGGCCCTGCCCCCGGCTCGGACAGGCTGAGCCGCTCGACCTGCACACGAGAGAGACGGACAGATGGATCGTCGCTAAACATGCCGAACATAGACGAGGCCGAATTGGAGTTGACGGCGCCGAGTACCTGCAGCGCTCTCTCCACGATCCCGAAGCTGGGCTCGAGGTCGAGTATCCACTGTGGAGCTCCCCAATAGTTTCGCCACGAATTTTTGGCGCGAATCCGCCGCCCCATCTGGGGAAGTGGAAAACTTGTTGTTACAAGGAATAATAGTAATAATTTAATAATTATTGCAACAATTTTTTTCTCCATTGACACACGGAGGAGGCTGGTTTGGTACAATGGCCCAAGATATTATATGTTATAAAATAAGTAAATTAAAATTGGCATGTATTTAAACTTGCGACAAAACAATTAAATTTTGGATGTGGAAATACCGAATATTGAATACTACATAACCAAGTTGGCGAAATAATGTAAGGGACAAAAAATTACTAATATGGTGACAAAATGATACCACTGAATATTCCAAACTGGCAGACAGATATTATTTTAGCGAACAAATAACCATCTTGGCGCACATAAAAAAAACCATAAAGGGGCGTACAAAATTCCCAATTTTAATATTTCTCGGTTTTAGAATTATGTGATTAGATATTGTGTAAATTCATTTTGAAATAAAAAAATGGCAGAAACATAGATATATATAATATTAAAAGGGCGGAAATTAATTTTTCGTCAAATTGATATAGGTATGACTTAGCAGGTTTTTGGGGGTGCTGGATGCGAAAATGACATTCATTTTGAAATTCCAATATGGCGGACATACTTAATTTTATAAAAATAATATGGGTGTCCTTTTGTTGGTTTCTGGGGGTGCTGATTACAAAAAAGTTATCCATTTTAAATTTCCTTAGAAACCCCGCAACATAATATTTTCTTCATGATGGAAGAAAAAGAAAATTGAAAATCCTGAATTTTCCAAAATTTCTATAGCTTTATACGCCGTTCGTGTCTCAAAGTAAAACATTGCCATATTTTTTTCTATAATCGCTTCTATCCCAGAAACGGTGCATCCTGCTGGAAAAATAATGAAAATTTCTTCCCCCTTAATAACCCGGAAATCAGATATTTTCTTCATGAATTGCAGAAAAAGAAATTAGAAAATCCTGAATTTCGAAAAATTTCTATACCTTACATAGCTGGTACCTCGAACTACCTCCGTGGTCTAGTGGTTAGAGCATTGGCTCTCGACTCGGAGGTCGTGGGTTCGATTCCCGCATTGGAACAACAAAAAATTTTGTTTCCAAGTTTGGTTAGGACAATGCAGGCTGATCATGGATCTGACGCATGGATCATCTTTTTTGTCAGACAATCAGGTGATTGTCTGACAAAAAAGATGATCCATGCGTCGGATGGGCATGTAAAAAGTCGGACCTGCGCCTCATCTCTCGTCAGTCGTGTCGGTTATCCGTCCCACTGGATTACGAGAGTAAAAGGAAGAGAGAGTGCTCTTGTGTACTGCGCACACATTTGGGCACTATAAAATTACTCCTGCGTAACTGGCCTGGTTTCAATGAAACCGGCCACCGTCACCGAGATCGGTGGGGGGAGTTATTATTATTACCTCGAACTACATAACATACTGTAATAATAATCATCAATCCTAATCAGCATCCCAAGATCTTTTAAATTGGTAAGTACTCATGTTAATTTTACGAAGATTGAAAATTCTCTATTTTGGAAAATGAAATTGGAAGACAATTTTGTAATCAGCACCTCCAGAAACATAAAGGCGTGACTCCTGTTCGAAACATTACACAGAAAACATGAAACAAAAACATTTGTTTCCATACACAAACTGTCTCCAGCTACAGAAAATGTTTTTGATCGAAACAAAACATTTTGTGCAGACAAGATCTAAGTTCCGATGAGGAAGACGTATTAGCACTCGCAGTTTAGGGATTGCAGGTGTAGAATCTAGGAGAAAACAGGGTTTCTTAAAAGGCCACTTTAAGTGTTCCATAAAAGTATTTTTTTAACTCATAAATATGTGCGCATTTCTATTGAAAATTGACAAAATTGATGTTTTTTAATTAAGTTAGGCCATATATTATGAGCGTTCACAAAAACAAACACAAAAATCACAACAAGCAAAACTATAACCCTAAAAAACCTGTACCTAGGTGTCATGTGAACGATGTGAACACTAGTTAAGAAATGAAACATTTCTTCCCCTCTCTACCCGCGCGGGAATGTTTTCCGTCCGTCTCCGAAAGCAAAAACATTGTCTATTCCTAGACAAATGTGTATAGCCACGCCCCAATGTTTCGATGTTTTGTGTAATGTTTCGTAGAAGAAGACCCGGCTTAAGACAAACAGAAGACATCCATATTAATTTTAATTGAAAAAAAAAAATGTGTACGCCATTTTGGAATATTTCAAAATGATTTTATTTCCATACTAGCGACCCGCCCCGGCTTCGCACGGGTACAATACTGATACTCAGGGCCGAGCCGACCCCCGGCAGCGCCTGTGTGCGAAACCCATGAAGCGCCTCTTATTTTTACGAATCTTCATGTTTTAACGTACTTACTTTTTTTATTATTTTTTTATTTTGACTGAAAGAAAAATGTTCTTCAGTTTAATATACTTAGTTTATATATTATACTAAAGAGGTAAAACGTCCGCTTGCCAATTACTTACTACGAAAAATAAAGCACGAATTAATGGGCGTAGCCAGGTTTTAGTTTCGGTGGGTGTTCAAGAAAATAAAACGACTACAAGTACATTAAATAACCAGCATATTTAGAATATTATAAATATTAGTCTTTAACCTTTTAGAGGCCCTGGGCACATTAGAATATATTTTTTTTCGTTTATACCTGTTTAAGCTTTAAAACCTGAAAAACTGTGTAGTTCGGAAAAATACAAATATCTATAGTCTAAAACTAAACGTCAGTACAAAATTTTATAATACTTTCTTTAACCCAAAAACGAGCGAGCGAGCACATTTTTTTACTATTTTAAAGATTCAAACGTTCAACTCTGTTCAAACATTAAACTAAAATATAAACTTCGCAAAAATACCAAAAAATCAACCGGCTAAAACAGAACATCAGTAATAAATAATGTAATGGTCTTTATGTTAACCGCGAGCGAGCGAAGCGAGCGAGAATTTTTTTTCCTATTTAATTGGTTAAATCTGTTCAAACTTTAAACCCTAAAATACTGTGGAAATACTATCATTTTATAATATACATTAGAATAATAGGCGCCCATTTTTTTTCGTTTTTACCTGTTTATGCTTTGAAGCACAGTCTTTCAGGGTTTCCCCGTAAATACTGAATAACGGTGAACTTCGGAAAAATATCATAAAATGAACCGGCTAAAACAGTTCATCGCTATACTAAATAATATAATATGTTCTTTATGTTAAATGCGAGCGAGCGAAGCGAGCGAGCAAAATTTTTTTCCCATTCTATAGGCTAAAATCTATTCAATCGTTAAACTTAAACACTGAATAACGGTGAGCTTCGGAAAAATATCATAAAATTAACCGGCTAAAATAGAACATCGCTACCAAATAATATATTATGTTCTTTACGTTAAACGCGATTTTTTTTTTCCTATTAATAGGTTAAATCTGCTCCAATTTTAAACCCTAAAAGACTGTGAAAATAGGATCATTTTGCAATTTAAACTAAAGTAAAATTAGTGTAATTTCTGATGTTGTAACATAGATGACAAATAACTTATTGTTAGGATTGTCATATAATACTTATTTCTTGCCTTTTTTCGTAGTACATAATTACAAAATTTTGTGATCAGTGACGTGCCCAAAATGTAGTGTCGCATGCTATATGTTCGAGGATTCGATGGCACGCGTGCCATAGGTTCGCCGTTCCTGTTTTAGGCTATTGATTTTATTGTTTTTTCTAAAGTACAATATTCTTTCAGGGCTTAAAGTATAATAAGATTTTAACAGGTTTAAGCGTAAAAAACATTCGCTCGCTTTCTCAATTTGAACGCATTTAATATAAACACATACATATAGAACAAGTTAGTATTTAAACTTCTGTTTTAGGCTGTTGATTTTTTTTAATATAAAATAACTTTAAAAAATCATCTTTAAGATAGGGTTAATGGGGCGACAAAATATGTTAATTGGCCTGCGGCTCAAAATTTCTAAATACGCCTCTGTATATGGGTCATCCACATGGACCAGCCGGCCCATTTCGGGGGGAGTTTGAAACTTTCGACATATTTTTACAATCTAGTTAGTTATTTTACAATGAATTGATCATTGTGAAATAACTAACTAGATTGATCAAATGTTTTGACTCTCTCCTTCGTTAAAATTCGTTAATATCTGATTCAGTTAAATTATAGTACAAGAAATGCGCCTACTTTACCATGTCTCTGCATCACCCTAAGGTTGGCTGGTAGAGAATGCCACAAGGCATTAAGCCCGCCTTTGTACATTACGTGCATAAAGTGTTATAAATAAATAAAAATAAATAAACCGGGGAAACCCGGCGATCCCAATTCCCAACGCCCGCGCGCCTGTGCCACCGCGCTTGCGTCGCACCGCGTACGCATCGCAACCCGATTCGGGTCGCGTTCATGAACACACTCAAAAATACTCACGGCGCAGCGCCGCTGACGGTTCTTTTAATTCGCTGAGTAATTAATTAAAGTAAATGTATTATATTGTTTTGTTATTTACAAGGCATATGTTGCGCCTATTGTACCTACTTATGAATACTCCACTATAAACAATATATTGTTGTTATGTAAGTGTTAAAGTGTAACATAATAATTTCGGTGGCGGCCCGCGGCGCCCCCATCGTCTTGGCGCCTGTGTGCGCCGCACACATCGCACACAGGGGCGGCACGGCCCTGCTGATACTAATACTACATAATGTCGCCCACTTCGCAACGGGCCGTGCAGCAGAAATCGTAATATTTTAATTTCGCCATAACTTCAAAACCAAACGTACAATTTTAATCATTCGAAGACCAAACATTATCTACATAATCTGTACTTAGTGATGAAATAATTTATTGTGATAAGGATTAATAGCATGAGTAAAATAAACGCGTTTAAATGTAGTCCAAAAAAAATCAAGATTTCTAAATAAAAAAATGGTTGTTGTGCCTCACTCGACATAGATAGGTATAGTGTGTCGCGGACTTTTTTGTAGATATTTATAAGAACTACAATTAATTAGAACATTATATGGTTATATATTTTATAGTTTAGGCAGCGTACGCAAAATAAGTAACTTTTCTGGTTAATTTTTTACACCGAAAGACCCAAATATCTTACGGAACCCTATTTTTTTCCAAAATAAAATTTAGCCTATGTTACTCGTGGATAATGTAGCTTTCGAATGGTGAAATAATTTTTGAAATCGGTCCAGTACTTTTTGAGCCTATTCATTACAAACAAACAAACAAACATAGTTTTCCTCTTTATAATATTAGTGTAGATTATTCTGCACCCTTAAAAACCTTGAAAACGACACCCATGTCAAAGAAAATCATACAACAGTATCCAAAAATAGGATTTTCCGTAGCCTGCAAATTGAATTTTTAGTAGCCATTAATTTGTCAACAAAATCTGGTTTTATAGCTGCTTACACTACTTATGGTATAATCACAGTGTAATAAAGAGATACAGTGGTCCAACGCGTTTGAAGTCGCGCGAAATGCCGCTTTTGTGTAGGTATTCGTCATTGCTGCAGGGTTGTCACAATAATGTGTTTTATTATAATCTGTTCTACATTTTGTGTAGGTATTCGTAGTATGTGTATGTAGAGTACTAGGAATAAAACAAAAAAAAAAATATATATAGAAGTAAGTATTAATGAAGAGTTTTATTATAAAAAATACAAATGCGTATACAAAAGCTCAGGGTTAGCATGATATATATCAATTGATATATATCGTATATATATCATGATATATATCAATTGATATTTATGCTTGATATATTATATCAAAATTGATATTTATATTTAAAAATGTAAAAGAATGTTTTAAATGTAAAAAATCTTACATCAACACAGGTCTTATTTTCCGAGAGTTTCACAAGCCTAGGTCATCAAAAACTTGCTATTTGACACGACATTAACTAATCATAGCCGTCGACACGGCTTGTAACGGTTTCGGCATATGACACCCACGTGACCCCCTGTTTTTCGGAAGAAAATTCCTTGTTTGTTATTATACTATTGTTATACCATTTATACCATGTGTCAAATTAATTCGACTGATAAAATTAATACACTTTTTTTCTTCTGGTTATAAACAAAAGTCATTTTATGGTTTTATGGTTTATTTAAATTGATACTCAAAAGTATCTATCGTTGATTTTTAATTGATTTGAAAACTTTTAATATCAATAATAAATAAATGAGTTTAATTTTACTTCCCTATCTTCAAATTATCAGACATACAAATTATTTCGATTCAACTATTACGAAAAAACATATCAGAGTACCTATGAGATTTGTATGTAATTTTGAAAATATAAAAAAATCAAAAATATCGGATATATATAATCAAAGATATCTGATATTTTGATATTTATTATAAATATCGGTATTTATGTTGAATTTGACGATGTAGTTAGTAAATTCTCATACGTAGATACAATTTTATTAAAAATTCTGACGGGAAACAGGCGCATGGTTTTGTATTAAAATTAATCTTCTTTAGCTGTTCATATAATTGACCATTGTCAATAAGTACCTACATACAACTCAAACGAAACATTGTCGCAAACCACTTAAAACAATCAAATTAAAAAGCGTCAACCCCGGCTGACGTGTCCCAAGCGAGTGTATGGCAGCTTGGGCTCGCTACCGCCCCTCTCTCACCCCGCACGCCCCGCACGATTACTCTGTCTAGACGTGTCCGTTGGACGACTGTAGGTAATAGTTCTATAGGCTGTGGTATAATAGTCACCAACTCGGAAATTAAGTCACCAACTTATAAATTTCGGTGTTAATTTGGATTAAATTTCGCCACTTTTTATCTGCCAATTTCTGTATTTTTGGTCACCTCAGTGTTTTGCCAGTTTAGTAATTTAGTCGCTAACATATTAATTCGCTGCCAAATTCAGTAATACAGTATGCTCATGTGCAGTCGCCAACTTATTTTTTGTTCGCTCGATTAATTATATCCCATTAAAATTTCTTGAAAGTAGAAACATAAGTTACGGTTGGATACATGCTAGTGGACATTTAAAATTTAATCATAATTCATTATACCTTTAAGTTTTATAAGTTCTTTTGTCAAATGCTAGATACCAAAAAACTAGGTAATTAAATGTGTAAGATATTTAACAGCCATAGAGGAGGAATAACAATAAACATAATTGTCATTTCTCATATTTACAGGTATGATAATATTTGTTATTTAATGTAGTTTTTAGTTTCTTTAAAAGTAATGTTTTTGATATCGACTTATAACAAACTCATATTTACATAGGAACAAAATAGTTTAATAGTTTAGTAAGAATTTTCCATTGCTCTGCTTAGAGTTTCATTAGAATTTCGACATAAATAAAGATATTAATGATCACACACAAAATGATATTCCATAAGTTTTCTAAGTGTTTCTCAAGTTTCTGTGTTCATGGTTCATATATTACAATATAAATATTTATGGGCTAAGAGCGAAAATGAAAATATTTTTTCTAAGACACAATCAAAGGCCCTGTAGCATGACCAGCATGAGCAGCATGACCAGCATATCATTGATATGAGTGACACAGCAGTAGCTACACCCTTGATTTAAATACCTGATTTTTATTTTATTGTACAGTCGCAGTCTTCTGACTCTACAAACCTCATAAATAATATAAAATTAGGAACCATGTAGGTTGACACTTAATTATCTATCTTATCCACTGATTCCTCTACAAAATATAGACAATGGATGCACATTGCACATACCATCTTTATTGCGGAGCGCTGAAAAAGGAGACAGTTTGTGCGCAAGTTATCTATTGGCATCTTTATGTCTCGACATTCTGAAAGTGTCTGTAGTTCCTCATTTGTGGATTTCTGAAATTTCAGGAAATACTTTGTTTAAGTAGTTTGTGTAAGTACCTACCATAAATTTGAGTTGACAAATATTGTGATTCATTTACATATTTTATATTTAATAAGAATTAAAAATGGTTAGTAAGTTCTAGATTTAATTAGGCACACTTTCTATTGCTGGTAAAAGACATCAATAACAAAATATTATAACAGAGGAATGAGGACGGGCGAATACATACGAACTTGACCCGCGCAAGGTGAACCTCAGTCAGAGCTTTGTACAACTTTATTGAAAATTCCTTGATCTCATCTTCTGTCCAATCTTTTGTATCCATGGTTTAATCGAATGTTTTTAAAAAAAACTACAAAATTATTCACTCTTGTTTGTTCGTTGGAAAGTTGCTTACATGAATATAAATTGACGATGAATTAATATAAAAAAGGAATTTACTAAAAGTAAGAAAAACATATTTCATAAACAATATTAATCGAAATACCGAAAATTACAACTAAATAATAATTTATTTATCTTTACTTTTTTTTTTCAAACACCTTTTTGTTAAGTGTTCATTCTTCTTCTCCTTTCATTATGGCTAGAGGCGTAGGTATTTAACATAACAGGTATTTGGAAATAACACATAACAACTTCATAACAGTCGTTATCCAGCATAGTGATATTATATTATGTCACCGTAAAATTGTAAAAACCGTTAGATTGTAATAAAACTAATGAAATTCTAAAATGTTGATAGACTTCCGACGCTAATAATTTAACACATTATTTTTTGTTAGATTATAAATATAATATTATATTTATAATCTAACAATTTACTAACTATTCGGGATAAAAAGTAGCCTATGTTTTAATCCAGAACCTCAATTCTCGTATTTAAAGTAGACTTTTATTTTACTTTGATTGTGCTATATGTTACATAATATTATCATAAATTGATTTTGTGAAGTTTGGACCAACGAGCGCTTTTCTCGTTGGTTTAACTTTTACGAGTATACCGTTTGACAGTTTTAGCGTATCGGGACTTGATTATAATTGTATTAATGCAGGTTTTATTTAGCAGAATGAAGAATGTTCACAAATTTTGTTTTTTAGCTCTCCGTAAACTCAGTTGAAAATAAAAAATATGAGTGAAATATTATTCCGATATACCGTGTAGTTTCCGAGATATTTAATTCTAAAATAAGTGCGCGACTTGGGATTCCACCAGGCGGGCGCTCGGGGCGATGACGTCACTGCACAGTACATCGCAATACTCGCTCAGTAACACCGCCTCGCCCGTACCTTTTACTTACTATTAAAGTTAAAAATGTCTAATCTACATGCTAGAAAATCATGTGTTTCAGGTATGTTATCCGATTGCCCTTTTTAACCGACTTTCAAAAAAGGATTCGGCTGTATATAATATAGACCAGGGGTATATAACTTATTTGGAACACACCCCCTTTCGACCATAAAAATAATTGCGCCCCCCAATATCCTGTCCAGATCATCAGATCAGAATTAAGAAGTATTCAATAACAAAATAAGTGTTTTTTGTTTATCGCTAATAAGGTTCTTAACATTCGCCCACTGGGGAAACAACAAGTTCCTAACGGAAGGCGTCAATCTTAGTTAATTTCTGTGCTTTTCAATTAAAAATGAATTCGATTTATTGGTTATATCAAGTTATCTAGAATGCATTCTTCCATCGGTCGCAGTTTTTTATACTTAACTATACAAGTGCGCTCCCCTTTGAAGGTCTCTGCGCCTCCCCTAGGGGGCGCGCCCCACAGTTTGAAAACCCCTGATATAGACTATATTGTTTTTTTTTTTGTATGTTCAACGAATAGGTACTCCGCCGTCTGTGGACCGATTTTCAAATTTTTTTTTTATGTATAGGGTATAATCCCAAATTGGTCCTTTTGACATCATAGTGGTGACCTGATGATGGAATCCATGAGGAATCGAGGGAACTCCTCGAAATTTATATGTACACATCATGGACGTATAAAAAGGCCGGACGGAGGGTGAGCTAAGCATTGAGTGAAACCCAACAATGGCGGCGACTTATGTTTGTGTGAGTTTACGGATAATTGCCATAATATGCGAAAATTACCCATAATTAAAAAAATATATTTCAATTACTTTGTGTTTTATTTTTTCATATTTAGGCGTTTTGTCTATTGTATATAATCGTATTTATTGTCACTTTTAATTTTAAACAAAATGCTAATACCGAAAAATAAAACTAACTTTTTTATCATTTAATCAAATAATACAAATATTTTTAACTGTTTCATAGCAAGGCTCATTGAAACTCTCTTTTCATGAACATACAAGGGTACCTAATAATTTTACATAAGCACATATCAAAAGTACAGCTAACAAAATGTCTTAATTATTAGTTTAAATGACTTGATGACAATGAGATTGATAAAATAGCACAGCAAAAAGTTACGTCGTAATTTCGATGGAGTGAACTGAAGAACTGTTTTTGTTATCAGCGTTAATTATAGTCATTACAGGATATCATCATCATCATCCATCATCAGGTCGTCACTGCAGGAGCACGACTCTACTACTGTACTACCAGATAGGTACTATAAGCCAAAGCATCTAGAGGATTTGGTCTACACTCTCCACGCTGCGCGCTGGCCAGAGACGGGTTGGAGAGGTCTCTTTGATGTTTTTAAGCTTTGTTTAGCTTGTGTTTCCTAAGTCGTTTCCTACGACATCCACGAGAAGACTTGCAATGGTCCTATTCTACTCTGCCGGGAACCATACGGCGATGAACAACATATATGCAATTCCCCTTTCTATACCTATTTATGTTGTTAGGGTTCCGTAAAGGGTATAATCGGTAAAAACGGGACCCTATTCACGAGACTTCGCTGTCCGTCTATCACCTGTAACCTGGAGTAGGTTACAGGTTTCACCTTTTCCAATATTTTTCACCTTTTTCCTTTTTGTTTAAGCCTTCCCTGAACTTCCACAATTATTTCAAGACCAAAATTAGCCAAATCGGTCCAGTTGTTTTAGCAGCTCGAGTTTTGAATCCCTTGGTAACGGGATTAAAAGTATCTTATGTCCTCCTGGTTTTAAGATATCTCCCCACCAATTTTCAGCCAAATCGGTTCAGCCGTTCTTGAGTTATAAATAGTGTAACTAACACGACGTTCTATTATATATATAGATAAATATTTAAGGGGGCTTCCATACAACAAACGTGGTTTTGTGCCATTTTCTATGGATAATGATGCAGAACCCTTCGTGCGCGAGTCTAACTCGAACTTTTCAGGTTTTTTTTCTATACGTAATTGTAAGGAATGAAGAAAAAAAAAAGACATTAAGGCATTAAAATATACGTTGTCATGAAATGTCAAATAAAATTTATTAGGGCATAGGTATACATTATACTTTGTCATTAAATGTCAAAATATATTAATTAAATTAAAAATATGATCCTAAAATCCTTGATTTTGGGTTTGTTTTATATACTTGACGTTTGCTTTCCCAAGTTTTAGATATATCTTCTTGCTTAGACAGATGGTGAAACCGTATATTTAAATATTTTTCTATTATATCTATACTAATATTATAAAGCTGAAGAGTTTGTTTGTTTGTTTGAACGCGCTAATCTCAGGAACTACTGGTTCGAATTGAAAAATTCTTTTTGTGTTGGATAGTCCATTTATCGAGGAAGGCTTTAGGCTATATAACATCATGCTAAGCTCAATACGAGCGGAGCTCCAATCAATAATGTTTCAAAATCGGGGTGTTTTTTCCCTTTTGAGAGCTTTCGCTGCGTACGCTGCGGAAACTGTTGAAGTTTCGCTAAAATTATGTATGACAGAATTGTTCCCCTTTAAAAGTTCTAAAAAAAAGTCCGCGACAGTATATATCTATCTTTTAAGGTTGGCTCACAATAACCTTTTTATGCTAACCAAATTTGTTCTAAAATTAAGCATTATTTGTGAGTTTCATAAAGATGATATTAATCCTTATCCAAATAAATACGTTAATCATTACAAGCATTTAATTTAGAAGAAATTTGCCATTTACATCATTTGATTTCAATAAGTATTTCAAAGTCAAAGTCAAAATTTTTTATTCAAAGTTGGTATTTTTTATACACTTATTGAACGTCGGTATACATGATGCCTACCACTGGTTCGGGAACTAGCCCGGCGATAAGAACCGGCGTAAGAAACTCGCGCGGGGCCATCTTTTACCAAAAAGATGGAAAATTGTTCTTTTACGTCGAACGTCTGGAGTCTCGCCACAAGGTCAATTTCAGATTCTTTGTGGTGAGAGTGCCGACGCATCTTTTGTCGACCTTCGAGGTGGAGGAGTTCTGGCCGACGGGTGTGGTCTACCGGAGGTTCCGGGGGAGACTTCGGAACGAAGCGCGGATCACGTCGCCGTCAACACGTGACAAAGTGTAGTTTTTAAGTATATAATATGTATGTTAGTATGTAAGGTATTTATAATATGGGCCTATGCCGCCCGAAATAAATGAAATTCAATTTAATTTAATTAAAAAAAAAAAAAATTATAACAATGTTATGACTAAAACTATATAACTAGAGTACAATAATATATGGAAGTAGCCTTGCAGGGGGCCACCTCATTCCCAAGGTGTGCTATCATTCATGAAATCACTAAGTTTATAATAAGCTTTACTACACAAACGTTCTTTGATTACTTTTTTAAATTTATTGATTGAAAATTGTTGAACGTTTTCTGGGATCCTATTGTATATGCGTATACAATGGCCTTTAAACGAATTCTTTACTTTACTAAGTCTAGTCACTGGTACATCAAGCTTATTCTTATTTCGAGTATTTCTATTGTGGTTGTCACTTTTCTTTTTGAATTGGCCTAAATTTTTTTTAACATATAGTACATTTGATAGAATATACTGAGAAGCTACAGTTAAGATCCCAGTTGTCTTAAACTTATATCTTAATGAAGTGTTGGGGGCCAGCTTGTAGATTGCCCGAACAGCTCGCTTCTGCAGCACAAAGATAGTATTTATATCTGCAGCATTTCCCCATAGCAGAATGCCATAGGACATTATACTGTGGAAGTAACTAAAATACACAAGCCTTGCTGTGTTTTCGTCTGAAAAACATCTTATTTTACTTACTGCAAATGCTGCTGAACTAAGTCTGTCGGCCAATCCAGCAATATGAGGGCCCCACTGAAGTTTCGCGTCTAATGTAATACCTAAAAAGACGGCTGTATCTACTAGTTCCATACCTTCCCCATTTAATAGCACATTGGTTTTAGTTTGCCTTACATTCGGCAACGTGAACTTTATACATTTAGTTTTTTTGCTATTTAACAAAAGATTATTGACACTAAACCAGTGTACTATTTTTAGGAGAGCATTATTTACTTCGTCATAACACGAGTTTTGGCGATTAATATTAAAAGTAAGTGACGTATCATCGGCAAATAATACTATTCCGTTTTTTTCATTAATAAGGGATGGTAGGTCATTTATATAAATCAGAAAAAGAAAGGGTCCTAAAATTGACCCTTGTGGGACCCCCACCTCAATTTTAGTACCTGTGGATCTTTTTCCATTTATCTCAACTCTCTGAACCCTATTTGATAAATAAGATTTAAGGAGAACGAGTGCTGGGCCCCTTACTCCATAGTGGCACAATTTCCTGATCAATGTTGAGTGTTGCACACAATCAAATGCCTTAGAGAGATCGCAAAAGACTCCCAGAGCATCATGCGATCTCTCCCAAGCATCAAAAATATAACTAATTAGATCGACGCCTGCATCCGTTGTAGAGCATCCCTTTGTAAAACCAAATTGTTTGTTATGTAAAATTTTATTTATATTGAAATGTGCTAGCAACTGATTAAGTATTATTTTTTCATTAATTTTACTTAGTGTTGGTAAAATAGATATAGGTCGGAAGTTAGATGGATCCGACTTACTACCAGACTTAAAGAGAGGTAAAACTTTACTGTGTTTCATTAGATCAGGAAAGACGCCAAGTTTTATACAATCATTAAAGATAGTTGCTAAATAAGGTGCAATAATATCGATTATAGATTTAATAACTTTCATAGATAGGCCCCATAAATCTGCAGTATTCTTGATATTTAACAAATTAAAATTTTTAACAATGTCTTGAGGTCCTATTTCTTTAAATCTAAATTCGATTTCACACTCTTTTACGTTTTCTTTAAGTAGCAATTCAGCAGCAGCAGGAGAGGCGTTTAAATTTTTTGTGGTTGAAACTGGAATGTCAGCAAAGAATTTCTCAAAAGCAGTAGCAACTTCAATGTCGGATTTGATTATTTTACTATCTATATTTAATTTAAAAGATGAGTTGCGTCTGGTGACTCTTCCAGTTTCATTTGCAATTATTTGCCATGTAGTCTTAACCTTGTTTTTAGAATTCCTAATTTTGTTTCTAATGTGAAGAGATTTTGCTGCTGAGCAAACTTGCTTAAATATTTTTGAATACAACCTTACATAACTTTTAAAATCTACACTTTGATTCATTGTTCTTTCATTATAGAGTTCATACAATTTGAATCTACTTTTCAAAATACCTGCTGTTGCCCATTCACTGAATTTACTTTTGTTGTTTGTTCTCACTGTTTTAGAGGTGAAAATGGTATCAAAATTATGTTTAATTAATTTAAACAGTTTACCAAATTACATATCCGGGCTATTATGATACTCTAAATGTAAAATATTAGCTATAATTTCACCTCTAAACTTCTCAATACGTTTAACATTTATTGGTTTCTGTCCCTGTGTAATTTTTTGCAATTATTATTATCTATAGGGAAAATAGCTTGCTGTCCACAGTGATCAGAGCTTAGTTTCTTAATGATTTCTTTATTTATTGGATCTATGTTGGTAAAAATATTATCGATGCATGTAGCAGAGCTGTCACTGATCCTTGTCGGTTCAAAAAATAAATAGGTTAGGTTATATGATTTTAACAATGAAGTAAATCTAACAGTGGTAGAGTTACTTTCTAAAATATTAATATTAAAATCACCACATAGTAATATATTATGTTTGTTAGATACACTTATCTTGGTTAATAACCTCTATACAGGCTATTTCGGTTGTTCGTTCTGTAGAGAGACTCACTATGTCTTTTCGTTCTTTATATTTTAAACTCTTCTTAATTAGTATAAGTGAGCCACCTCTCATGGCTTTTTCTCTGCAGAAAGAACTAGCCAGCTGGTGCATACCAAGATTTAACATTTTTTCATTTTTCTTAAACCAATGTTCAGTTATACATAAAATGTCTATATTATTATTTAAAAACAACTCAATTTCTAATTTTTTACTAGACATACCTTGTATGTTTTGATGCACCAGCGTAAGTGTACATAATTTATTATGATTAATTGAAACTTTATTTTTGTGATTACTTATACCTACAATGCTAGAGACTTCCTCTGTTGTCTTACAGGCTAATTTAAATTATTATTATTATTATTTGGAACATTTTCCAAGCTGTTATAATCAGTCATATTATTATGACTAAACTGCTCAATAGAAGCAGTTGTTGTCTTACTAGCCAAGTACTTGGCTGAGTTAAAATATAAAAAAGTTAATAGCGATCTTGCTATAAGTCTTGTATAATAAAAGGATAGATAATATCTATCTAATGTCAACTTACATTTATAATTTAAAATATTATTAATGTCAATTATATTTACTTTGTTGTCATATTTATTTAATAAATACAATTATTATTAACAGCTGTAAACAATTGGCTGTTAAGCTTATATCTAATTTTGTTTTCCTGTGGCAACCGTTTTATGTAAGGAAATGTGAAAAATATAACCTTTTTAATATTTTGTAATTTGTTTAGTGACTCTAAATAATATTCTAACTGGTTACTATTCACATTTCCCAGTCTCCCCACTAAAATGATTAGTGTTGTATTGGGAGAGTGAGTTGTACCTAAAATCTTTTTTATTATTTGTGTAAATGTTGCACCTGACATACAGGTGTTGTACACTGACTGTTCACGAGAAAAAGAAATGGCCCTAAAATGGATCCCACAGGGATCCATTTTAGGCCCATTTCTTTTTCTCGTCTATATAAATGACTTACCTTATCTAATTAAAGATAATGATAATGAGATAGTACTTTTTGCCGATGACACTTCACTCATTTTTAATGTGAAGCGACAACAGTCAAATTACGACGAGGTACAAATAGTGCTCTCTCTAAAATAGTACATTGGTTTAATGTTAATAATTTACTTTTAAATTCAAATAAAACAAAATGTTTAAAGTTTACTTTGCCCAATGTTAGGCAAGTTCAAACCAATATACTATTAAATGACGAGAAAATGAACTTAGTGGACACCACTGTATTTTTAGGTATAACACTAGATAGTAAATTACAGTGGGGTCCTCATGTTGCGAATCTTGCAGATAGACTCAGTTCTGCAGCATATGCAGTCAGAAAAATTAGGGAAATTTCTGACGAAGAAACGGCGCGACTTGTTTATTTTAGTTATTTTCACAGTAGAATGTCTTACGGCATTCTTTTATGGGGAAATGCCGCCGACATCAATACAATATTTGTGCTGCAGAAGCGAGCAATACGTTCTATTTACAAAATGTCCTGCTTTGAATCTCTGAGAGAAAAGTTTAAAGAAATAGGAATTTTGACCGTCGCTTCTCAATACATTTTAGACAATGTGTTGTATGTTAGAAAAAATTTAAATATGTTCAATACGAAAAGTAATAATCATTGCATGAACACTAGAAATAAACACAAATTAGACATTCCGGTGATCAGACTAAGTAAAGTTAGTAAATCTTTTAAAGGTCAATGTATACGCCTATACAATAGAATCCCAGAAAACGTTCAAAGTCTGTCTATTAATAAATTTAAAAAAGTAGTTAACTTAGAACGTTTGTGTGCTAAAGGTTATTATAAAGTCAGTGATTTCATTAACGATTGCACACCTTGGGAATAAGATGGCCCCATGCGAGGCTGCTTTTATGTACTTAAGTATGTTTTATGTACTTATAACTAATGTTATATAGATTAAGTTACAACATTGTAAAAATATTTTTTGAAAAGAACAATTTTCCCATCTTTTTGCTAAAAGGTGGCCCCGTGCGAGTTTCTTACGCCGGTTCTTCTCGCCGGGCTAGTTCCCGAACCGGTGGTAGGCATCATGTAGGACAATTCTATAAGCGTTATATTATAACCTACATGGAAATAAAAATTTTGAGTTTGAGTTTGAGTTCCCCATACAACTTACTCAATTGCACCCCGACTCCCTGACCAAGCTCATCGCTATATATAGTGACCATGCCCGGACCCGAGGCCGATGGCACAATGAAGTTTTCATGAGAGGAGTTAGCATGAGCCTCCACACCTAAATTACAATTAATAATATTTGTTGAATCATTTACCAGACACTGACATGATGAGTTGTGTCTCAATAAAGACTTAACTCTATCTTCATTGTAACGGTAGTCGTCCAGTAAAATATTCAACGCTGATATATGACTGGCTAGTTCATATTTTTTTGTTATGGATCTTAAAGTGTCATGTAGATCAGTAATTTCAGTTTGGAGACTGCACACTTCTGCCTCATATACACAAGTGGTATTTTCTAATTCTTTAATACTGTCTAAGTATTTATTCTCAATAAGATTTTTTTGTTTGGTCAGCGTAGATATTTTAAATTTTTTTTTTGTTTTTTATTAACAATTTACTTGTTTTCTTAATGTGTTTATTGACTTTAATGTATTTTTTAAACTTATTTTTACTTTGAAATGTATGGGAGGGCATTTTAGAAGATATAGCAGTAATAAAATAATCAGCGCGCAATAATGATGTGCGGCGCGCTGCGGGCAGTCGTGAGTCGCGGGCAAGCGCTCCTCCTTCTACGTAAATGAAGTCGCGGGTAAATTTTAGCGATATCCCAAAGTAACGATTACACGCGGACGAAGTCGCGGGTAAAAGCTAGTATTTAATAAGACTTAACCTATGTTCTGTCCCAGCGAATGTGTGTTCCGATTCTAAATTATTAAATGTATCTTTGCCAACGAATTTCTCATATATTTTGGCAACCAAAATACTGTGTGATTTTTCATTATACATACATATGTTCTCTTTCATAATTTTCCTTATAATCATTTCACAAATGGTACAAATTTCATACACATCATATGATGGATAATTTAGCCCTCCTCTTGTTTTAATTTCTATTAATTTGTGAAAAAATAATCTTTCCTGTGTTATTAACCTGGAATAACAATTTTTGCACTTAATAACTTTTTTTGAATAATAAGAAATACTTCCTGCTAAATATCCAAAAAATTAATTTTCTATATTCGCTTAACTCTTCTATATCTAGACGTTTTGCCAAATTATTATCTAGATCTGTAATTTCTTTTGTAAATGCTAATGACTCAGGTATGTCGCCATCATGTTCTATATGTCGATATGATGGTGTGGTGGTGTTTATTATTTGCGTGGTCGATGTGCAAGTAAAAAACGTGATTTGTTCTAATGGAACACAATTTCCGGTGGTTAAACATCTGAGTTCTAAATGTCCGAGAAGTTTTCTATAACAGCCCTTAAACTGCCTGATATTCGGATTATCATTGAATCCGCCATTCATGCGAATACAAGAAAAAAATATTTCCAGGTGATCCTGGCTAATTTTGTACGTCGGAAAATATATAATTTTCTTTTCATTTTCTATAAGGCTATTATAAATATGTATTAAACTATTAATATTAATTAAGATTCCCAAAAAGCCAGCTTTACACTTAGCTCGTAATATAGGCTTATAGTATTTGGTGATTACATATTATGTAGGTCTTCCATCCCTTTGTACTTTTCGTTTTGATGTAAATTTAAGTTTTAACTGTGATATATATTCTTTAAGGTTATTTAAAAAATCAAACACTATGCCTTTATTATCATTACAAATAGGTTTTTTTAAAATTAAACTGCGTCATTTGTCTAGAATTGAATATGTCAAACATGTCGTTAATATTTCTAATAAATTGTTCTGTTGCCTCCGTTTCCTGAAAATTATCTAATTTAAGAACTTCTCTGCAAGTATTTATAGCGTCCGTCAGCAACACTTTTGCTATAAACTTGTGTAGCAAGCTTCACTTTCATAATGTTATTTTTGAAATTTACATGTTTTTTTGTCAATTTGTTAGCGAGGTGCAATCCATCATCTTCTTGTAGCTTATTTAAATTTTCTATAATATTCCACCTAATTGTATTTCCGTCGCCATCAATAAATTCTCTTTTCGACTCTAGCTGGTTTCTTAAGAGTTTTATAACATGGCTCGGGTCTAAGAAACATGATATTTTAGACCCATTTACTGGATGGTTAAATGTAGTTTGATAGAAAATAAAGAACGTAACCAAAGTAAATGAACGCAAAATTCAAAACCCGTTAGAAATTGAATAACTTTTACATGGATATCGTTATCTTTTTAAATCTTTAACAAACAGACACATTTACAGGTACGTTCATGATAGATTACGAAGAATTCCCGAAAGTCAGAGTAGTTATAACTGACGAAGTTGAGGAGCTAAATAGTAGTGATTTTTTTTTAAGAGTAATTACAGACTGTTATTCTTTGAAAGCCTCGCGTAACAAAAAGGAACTACTTCCTCGGGTTCATAGGTGGTGGGCATATTTACAATTATTTGATTTTGAAATTGAATATAGGAAAGGGGAACGTATGCTAGTTATACAGGCAAAGAATTTACAAGTCTTTGCGAGCGTTGGGCTATAGGATTACACTTCATTGCTAGTGATTCTAGTAGCCTTTTTCCGGCTGGTTTTGACGTTTATCGGCTTCTCTTGGTCTTGCCTTTTAAAATGAGCCGTCGCACGTTGCTGTGTCTCATACGGTTCGGGAGCTATGGGTGGTCAAATATTTACCAAAATGGCGGACAAAATGGCCGCCAAGTGTTTTTCGTCAATAACTCCCGTTCCAGTACTCCGATCCTCTCGTGCGAGGTGTCTATCGCTTCGTCTCGTTGCCTGCTGTCTATTTGTGCTGCTATTATCCCGGTTTCTCCTGTAAATCCCGGGTTATCCCGGTTTTTCACCTTTTTCCCCCTATCTCTGCTCCTATTTATCCTAGAGCTTCGCGGTTTGAGCCGCCTGATAGGGGGGTTGCTGTGTCTCGTACGGTTCGGGAGCTATGGGTGGTCAAATATTTACCAAAATGGCGGACAAAATGGCCGCCAAGTGTTTTTCGTCAATAACTCCCGTTCCAGTACTCCGATCCTCTCGTGCGAGGTGTCTAACGCTTCGTCTCGTTGCCTGCTGTCTATTTGTGCTGCTATTATCCCGGTTTCTCCTGTAAATCCCGGGTTATCCCGGTTTTTCACCTTTTTCCCCCTATCTCTGCTCCTATTTATCCTAGAGCTTCGCGGTTTGAGCCGCCTGATAGGGGGTAATGTGTTTTATAGCTATGCACTTACTCTTTGCTTGTGCCGCCTCTTGTTTTTGTGCACCAGCTCCTTATCTACGAATTAGGTTTTTTCCCTCTCCTGAAAAATTTTCAGGGGGGGGACTTACCCTTTTTTGTTGGTGTGTTTGGGCGCTGGGGAGCAGCTAATTTAGCGCTAGTCAAAACCCACGCGTCTCTGGCCGTTTTTCTGTGGTGGTCGATTAAAGTTTGACTTTTTATAATTCTACCACTCAACCCCTGTATGCGCAAAAATTTTTCTTTTTGCGGATTTATTGAGCATCATATTTCTTTCAGGTGTCTGCGCAGTGAATCCAGTTGGTTAGATATAGTATTTGTGTTAGCGTTTAGTTTGCTCATTTCAGTTTGGAGATTTTCCCATTTTCTTTCCTCTCCCGTAATGCTTGTCCCTCTTTTTTCCTTTAATTCCTTCTCTAGTCTTCTGATTATCGTTCCTGACTCCTCTATTTCCTTGAATGGCCCTCTTGTCTCGAAATTCAACCATTTCAGGATGTTCGATGTTTCTTTTACGATGGTCTGGACTTCTGCTCTTGTTTTATTTACTTCTTCTGTCAGGTTTTCCTTTAGGGAGTGCATCTCTTTTATGTGGGCTCGCTCTACCCTGACCAGTTCCATGGCATGTCTACTTCTTTCTTTTTCTAGATTGTACTTGTGCCTTGATCTGGAATCGGAGAGAGCCAGCGTTGTCTCATACATGGTTTGGAGACATTCGAGAGTGGTAGTTTTGCACTCCCTTTTCATGTTCCCTGCTTCTTCAAGAGCTGATTTGGCTTTGAGGAGCATTTCGTTGGCCAGCTTTGTAGCTTCGTCCATCGCAACTCCTGCGCCTTTTTTGATGTTAGTGGGGAGTAGGCTTGTTCTGCTTCTTCTTGAGGTGTTTGAAATGTCCGATAAATCTGTACCATCGTCCGAGTCGATTACACTTCTTGGCATGTCAGTCTCGCTTAGTGTTGGGTCTAGATCTAATAGTCCTGTAGCTACGCTCGATATCGGGCTCATGAAGTTTGGGTTCGAGTCTGTGTCTGATTCTGAGACAGTCGTTATTCTAGTGGATCCCAATAGAACTTGGTTGGTTTTTTGTTCCGTTGTTGATTTGGTTGCCTTTGACATCTTTTTAGTTTTAAGCTCTTTTCAGGATTTTGTACTAACGCGGTTCTTCTGATATTAATCTGGTTTTAGGTGGCGTGCTCACTTCAGCAGGTAAGTTTTTTTTTTTTTTGTAGTCGTTCTTTTGCTGATTTCTGTGGAGAAAACCGCGATCTCCTGCGACGTACGGATCCCAAGATATTTAGTTTTTAAGATCTTCAAGATGGCTGCCAATATGGCCGCCCTGAATTTCTTTCGTTGCTATCTCCGGAACCGTTTGACGCAGGGGGGTGGTGTTTGGGTTCGTTGGAGTTGATTTTTTGTCCTCTTTCAAGTGGTCTGGGTA
Organism: Glaucopsyche alexis; assembly: GCA_905404095.1. Classification (NCBI taxonomy): domain Eukaryota; kingdom Metazoa; phylum Arthropoda; class Insecta; order Lepidoptera; family Lycaenidae; genus Glaucopsyche; species Glaucopsyche alexis. Next base: position 31,294,754 of record FR990047.1, read on the forward strand.
TTTTTGGGATTTGGGCTTTTGGTGGTCGTAGTTACTGTTAATGGCAATTATCCGCGCGCGCGCGCCACTCGGAGGAGGAGGAGACAGCAGCTTCGTGTGCCATCGGCCTCCCTCGGGTATTCGTCGGGTCGCGGCGCTCGCGCCGTGACTAATCACTTTTACGCTAATTCTACAAGAGTCGACACGCTATATTGTCGGGCCTAGAAATCTATTGTACTTAAAATCTATATCTTCAATATACAGTCCAACTACAAAATATCGTTTTTCAATCCCCACATTATCGAAGGAACGGGGGAACCCGTACATATGGTCCTTATCTCGCCATCAAAAGAACCAAATCGCCACTCGCCGAGAGAATTCGCATTTATCGAGGAACTGGATTCAGGAAGAACGAAGAAATCTGCATAAAAACCCACGATACGAAAGCAGGAACAAGCAACAAACACAAGGATTGCAAGCAGAGGAATCAGGAAGTGCATAAAACCGTAAGATCGTTCCGTTTTCCTTTTCTTCCATTCATTTCTCATCATTCATATCCATTTTTAACCTCAAATTTGCACAATAGTAAATTCATTTCATAGTCCTAATTTCATTCGTACAATTTCCATCGTAATATTTCGTAAAATCATCAAATCATCATTATATCATTTTTGCAAGTCATACTTCGTCATACGACAAGCCACGACGCCATTACATCTCGTTTGTTCGTTATTAATTTATTTCATTAAAATCATTTAGTTTCATTAAATCGCTTCATAAATCGACAAATCATATAAAATATAAATTCTTTGGCGGCTGATTTCTGAACCATTTAATTATAATACCATCATCGCTTTTCATTAAGTTTATACAATCAAACAACATTAAATACAGCTTGATTAACAATATTCATAAATTTCTACAAGAAATATCAAATCATATCAGTTAACTCGTTACTTACCTATCTCTTTGTTCTAGGCTCGAACGGTCGACTCGCCGCGTACCTACAGCGTTACAGCTGATGCAATCTATGCAACATACCTACCTAGTTATCGGCGCGCTGTAATAAGGGCTTTTTTATCTATTATTGCCTGAACTTCTAAACTTTTTAGCAAATTTCATTCGTTATCTTTTCCCATATTTCTCTATTTTAATAATTCCTTGCTGTGCAAAATCATTAGCAGTCCGCAGCTGTCTATAGCTGAACATAGGCTGTCTTCTAGTGTCTTCAATTTGCATAGCTTTATTAAAATACGATTCTACGCTATTTCTTCAAAATAATTAGCTTTGCATCATCATCAGCAGCTCGCAGCTGTCTATAAAGTGCTTAGCTAATTTATTTAGTTTTTTTCCTTTGCGCACAACATTAGGTACATCTATTCTTACCCTATATTGCAACAATCATCAGCACGCTTGTACGCACCACGCAGCGCCTATCTTTCTTATTCATATAATCTAAATTATAAAGTAAATAAAACAAAATGGCTGATAAACAAATTAAACAATTTAATAAGAAAAAATCGACGCTAAAAGCTAAACTTACAGTTTTTTCAAGTTTTCTATCTTTGCTTAAAACTAGTGAACCATTTAGTGAACCCCAAATCCAAATCGAGCTTCAAATGCGTTTGGAAAAATTACAAAAATCTTATGAGGAATTCGAAATGTTTCAGAGCGAATTCGAGGATGAAGCCGACATCCCCGAGGAGCTGCGCCAGGATCTGGAGTCCATGGAGGCCCAGTATTATTCGCTGATGTCTGCTGGCAAAGCCTTGCTGTTGACAACCAAGGGTGAGCTTCCTTCGGCAGGCTCGGCAACGGGAACATGCTCGGATGCATCTTTGCACAAACACAAACGTAAGGTCGTTGAATTACCTAAAATAGATCTACCACATTTTAGCGGCGACTATCAACACTGGCTCGGATATAGGGACACTTTTAATTCTTTAATTAATAACGATAATAGTATTGACCCAATAAGTAAGTTCCACTATTTGCGCGCCTCATTAAAGGGCAGTGCGGCTCAGACTATAGACGGTCTTGACTTTTGCGCCAATAATTATGACGCTGCATGGCAAACTCTGTGTGAGCGTTTCGACAATAAGCATCTTCTAGAAAAGCACCATTTAAATTCTCTTTTTACATTGCCTACTATACAAAAAGAGTCTAGTGGATCTTTGCGTAATTTGGTGGATAGTGCTAACAAAAATCTTAGGGCATTAGCCAGCTTAGGTCAACCTGTGCAACACTGGGATACTATTATTATATATTTGCTTTCATCCAAGCTGGACTCAACTACTCTAAGAGAATGGGAGTCCCAACGCAATATTGAAAACAAGTCCCCAACATTGAATAGTTTTCTTAATTTCATATCTAGTAAAGCAGACTTGTTAGAAACTTTAGACTCACCTAAGCCTGATAGCATAAATAAAATTAATTCTAATCATAATATTAATTCTTACATAAATATAGACAAAAATAAAAACCCTTTAGTATCAACAGATAAACATAAATCTAACTTCTGTCCTATGTGCAAAAATCATCATTTGTTATACACTTGTGATTCATTTAGAGCACTGTCAATAGAGGATAGAATTAAGAGGGCAAAGGAATTTAAAGTCTGCAATAATTGTTTACGTTTTGGCCACTCAGAAAATAAATGTAAATTAACACATTGCAAATACTGCAATAAAAAACACAATACTTTGTTGCATCTTAACAATAATGAACCTGGTTTTTCCCAAAGCGTAGCCTTAACTGCGAACCAATATAAAAAACCAATCTTTCAAACAACTGTACTACTGTCCACAGCCTTGGTCAATGTCAAGGACATCAATGGGCAGTCTCACGCTGCGAGGATACTACTCGACAGTGGGAGTACCTCTAACTTTATTACCCAGGACCTATCTGGTAAGCTAAAACTTAATACATCTCATATTAATACAAACATATCGGGCATCAATAATCAATCTCTACAGAGCTCGCGCACCTGCTCTCTTACATTGGAGTCTTCCATTGGTGGCTATACGACGAGCATTGATTGTATCATCTTGCCTAATATTACATCACAAATACCTAGTGTACACATTAATTTACAAGCCTTAGACTTGCCTACAGGAATTCGCTTAGCTGATCCATCCTTCCACATACCGAACACAATAGATATACTATTGGGTGCAGATATATTTTGGAATGTAATCGGCACGAATCGTATACATTTAGGTAGAAACAAACCATGTCTCTTCGAGACGAAATTAGGCTGGCTTATTTCCGGTACTATATCTAACGAACCTAATAATAATAATATTCAAACACATATATGCATGTTAAGTCAATCTTTACATTTAAAAATTTCTAGATTTTCGAAATTAGATTGTATACCAGATAAATGCAATATTTCTCCAGGAGAGCGATCGCACGAGAAACTCCTCATAAAGTCTACAGTTTCTGAGATACTAGATGATTTTAGTAGACACAAATGGCCGTCAGAATTAAATCCTGCCGATTTACTATTATATTGTCGCAATTCTTCTAACAAACAATCTTCCTTAAGTAACACTGGGATAAGTAAAGCTACAACTTTATCATTAAAAATCTCACAAAATGAATCTTTTTCTGTAAAGCGACACTTATTGTCTTGTAACCAACAATTACCTCACAAAAACAGATTGCTTTCGCTTTCTCCCTTTATAGATCCCGAAGGTCTTATGCGAGTGGGGGGAAGGCTTGCTAGCAGCAATTGTGAATACAATATTAAGTATCCAATTTTAGTTAGTCTCTGTCTATTAATATTTAAATCATTGCATCTTAAACATATGCATGCAGGTCCACAATTGCTGTTAGCAATAGCACGTCACAATTGTTGGCCACTGGGAGGTATCAACTTAGCTAAAAAGACAGTACACAGATGTGTCAAGTGTTGTCGCCTAAAGGCTAAGACTATACAACCCATTATGGGTAACTTACCGGCCGAACGTACTGAGCTGACATTTCCCTTTTTTGAATCTGGAGTGGACTACGCTGGGCCAGTTTTAATAGCCGATCGCAAGAGCCGTGGATGCAAGCATATTAAATCATATATTTGTGTGTTTGTGTGTCTATCAACTAAGGCCGTGCATCTCGAGTTAGTTTCCGACCTGACGAAGGAGGCTTTCCTCGCAGCTTTAAAACGTTTTACCGCGCGTAGGGGTAAACCAAAGTCGATATTTTCTGACAATGGCACTACTTTTGTTGGCACATTCAATGAGCTGTCAGAAATACTTAATCAGGTTTCACCTGCAGACATAGAAGGTCAAATAGACGGTATAAATTTCTCTTTTATTCCAGCGTACACACCACACTTCGGCGGCTTGTGGGAATCCGCGGTAAAGTCCGTGAAATACCACCTACGTCGGGTTCTAGGACTAGCATACCTGGACTATGAGGAGATGAACACTCTATTGGTACAAATTGAGGGTATCCTTAACTCACGTCCACTTACTCCCTTGTCTAATGATCCTTCTGATCTTTGCCCCTTAACACCTGCACATTTCCTTATCGGACGATCTTTGGTTGCGATTCCCGATACTCAAATAACCTGCAGCAGGGTGGCATCTTTGCCAAGATTTCGTCGCATCGAGCTGTTGAAGCAGCATTTCTGGACCAGATTTTCTAATGAATACGTGTCTCTGCTTCAACAGAAAACAAAATGGTTCCGGTCGCAAGGAGCTCTTAAAGAAGGAGGCCTTGTCGTCCTCAAAGACAAGGCGAGCCCGCCTTTGATGTGGCTGCTGGGGCGAGTCCTGCGTGTGCTGCCTGGAGGAGACGGCGTCTCCAGGGTTGCCGACATCCGCACTAGAAAGGGCGTTGTTCGACGTGCATTCAACACCATATGCCCCCCCCCGACTTCCAATGTTGAAGAGACTTCAACGGGGGGAGTATGTTAATGGCAATTATCCGCGCGCGCGCGCCACTCGGAGGAGGAGGAGACAGCAGCTTCGTGTGCCATCGGCCTCCCTCGGGTATTCGTCGGGTCGCGGCGCTCGCGCCGTGACTAATCACTTTTACGCTAATTCTACAAGAGTCGACACGCTATATTGTCGGGCCTAGAAATCTATATTGTAACTAAGTCTAAATCTTAAATCTTCAATATACAGTCCAACTACAAATCACGCTTTTCAATCTCCACACTATCGAAGGAACGGGGGATCCCGTACAGTTACTTCTCTATTACAGCCCTCTTGTGTCTCTTTCAGAAGCTGTTTGTTTTGTCTCTCTACGATGTCCGGTTGCCGAGATATTTATGTTTTTGTGAAAAACAATATGGCCGAAAAATATGGCGGCGCTACTATATTTCTTCTGTGGTGTTGGTTGTGTGGCTCTTGTTTCGCTCTTTATTATGGTGAAAACCGCTATTCTCTACGTCTTCTGGTTGCTGAGTTATCGACGGTTAAACATTTACAAGATGGCCTCCAAGATGGCCGCCAAAATTTCTTTTGCCTTTTATTTCCGCCCCTCTTATGGTATTGAAGTCGTGTTTGGGCTCGTTTTTCTTGGCTTCTGATTGTCTTTCCGATGATTTTGGTGTTGTGTGGATTTGGGCTGTCAAAATTTTCCAAAATTTTTTGGTCTCCGATTCCTTCCAGATTTGGAGGGTGGGTAGATATTGTTGTATTTTCCACCCAGGAAAAAACCGCAGTCTTCTACGCCCTCAGGGAGCCGAGTTATTGGTGGTTTTTTGAGACTTTTGACAGTTCTTCAGCTGTCAGTGATGAACTTTGACGGTCTTTATCTCCGCAACGGCTAGTCGTAGGTATGCGGTTTTTGGGTTCGTTCGTTCTGAAAGAACTGTGCCCCATTTAAAGGTGGTTTTGGGCCATGGGCGTGCAGAGTTAAAATGTATATAAATAAAAAGCACTAAATTAGTACAATACCAATTTAGTGTCTTTTTATCCCTTCGTTGAATGCGTGAGGTTTTAGAGGTGGTCCAATTGTATGATTCTGAGACCCCAAAAAATTTGTTTTATTAAAAGAATTTCTTTCCAGTACCTATCATTAAATCATCTCAAGTCTTCTTGCGTCCAGGGCACCTCCTCGTGGTGACGGTGGTAACGGTCAGAAATATGATTTTGACCGGCTAAACCCCTGGATGCGAGTTATGCCGTCATGGCAAGAAGATTAAAAGATTCGATGCGTTGTGATGCCTCTGGAGTCCGTCCTGGAGGGGAAGAGATGCAAGCGGCGGATGCATCAGCAGGAGTTGGTCAGCTTCTGGTGCGGGGACACCCCGAAAGGACTACTGGCCTTAACGAAAAACTTATTTGTTTTTCTTGTGGAGTAAATCTTATAAGAAATAGAAAACTATACTCTTTCTGGTTCTGAAATAAACGAAGAAGCCTATGAATATTTTCAAAAGCTTCCATCCAGTAGCAGTCGTTCCTTAAGTCCAAACGATTGCGTATGTCAGAAATGTTGGCAGAGATTTATTCGAAATAGACAGTCCAAAAATGACGATAATATTGAAAAACAATCTATCGAAGAAAAATCTGAAGAAACAAAAGATCTTATCAGACTTGACATGTCAAGAGCATCCAATACACAATCTCAATGCATTTTCGGCTGTCATTCAGGACGGTTCCGGGTATCGCAGCAGACAAGAGCACAAGTATTAAAAGATTTTCGATTTTACATCCCTCAAGATGCAAGAGTATGTTCTGATCATAATAACTTTCACTGGACAGAGATTCCTCGAGAATCAGGAAACATTTTTGCAGCAGCTCAAATAACTGATATGGTAGATCTATTGAGAGGGATGATTAATACAGATAGAAAACACATTATAAACTTCGATTTTTTTCAAGATCTAGATGTATGTGGTTGTAAAGCACCATACTGGCTTAACAAAAGATCAATTTGAATATTTATTAGCACAGCTGCCTACTCTCAGCAAAATAGAAAAGCGTCACCCAGAGACATCTCTAGCAATATATTTAAGTAAACTAAAAAACGGTCATACGGATGATCAACTTGCACAAACTTTTGTTAATGGATCGCGATATACAGCACAAGACCTATTAAATAAAGCTAGAGTTGCTATTGAAAAAGATTTTACTTTTACGCGTTTAGGATTTGAGAACATGAACAGAGAAAAAATTGCTAATCAGCGAACAGTTTTATCTCAGAACTTATTATTAGATAAAAATAATTCTGAATCTCTTATAACAATCTGGGATGGTACATATGTGTATATTAATAAAAGTAGAAATAACACTTTCCAACGTAAAAGTTACAGTGCTCACAAACTATGTCCTCTTCTTAAACCAATGATTGTTGTTACACCAAATGGTTTAATCATTGATGTTATTGGCCCTTTTCCAGCTAATAAAAATGATGCAGATATATTGACAAACTATTTTAAATAATAAGCCCGAGGTTATATCTAAATTCCAAAGAGGCGATGTTTTTGTGGTAGACCGAGGATTTCGTGACGCCGTTTCGTATTTGCAGGATAAAGGATTCATTGTAAAAATGCCTGAACTGATACAAAGTGGCGAAAAGCAACTAAATGACTTGAGTGCAAATCGTTCCCGTATTGTCACTAAGATCAGATACGTCGTGGAGACGATTAACGGTCACTTAAAGACTCGTTTTAGATACTTTGACCATGTTTGGCACACAAAAATGTTGCCACACTTGATGCAGGACTTACGAAATGCTGCAGCAATTTATAATTAATTCTATGTTAGATGCATCTCGGATGTTGACGATGGTCAAGTTATATCTGAGTTGATGTTGTCTAATCTTGATAAAAAGAACATTTTAGGACAAATTGTAAGAGAAACTAATCTTAATCGCAAGTTAAAACAGTTTCGCTCAATCACTGATGAAGTGATGACGGATTTTCCTGTTTTGTCAGAGAAAGATGTTTATTTAATAGCTTTGGGACGCTACCAAATAAAAGAAGCTAAATCGTATTACGGTGAACACATAGCTTCTGATGGTAGATTTAGAATTGAATTATGCACTAGCATCGATGATATCGATTTTGCTTCTTATGGGTTAACATTAGTAGACCCATTATTTATTAAAGGAAGAATACAGTCTCGACATATCAATAAAACGAAATACTATGTATATGTGTTAGCAGAAAAAAACTTAGCGGGTAAAGATTCAATAAAAGGTTACTATTGTAGTTGTAAAAATGGTGCGCGAACCATCGGTACCTGTGTTCACGTAATTACTATAATCTGGTTTTTAGGGTATGCAAAACATCATAATGTACAAGTAAATCCTCCATCAAAAGATTCAGAAAATATATTCATAAGATTTGATAGTTCAGATGAAGAGGATACTGAAAAATAATTTTTATTTTTCAACATCATGTAAATTAAGGCGCATTCGCTGAACGGCACTAAAAATATTTTTCTGGTCACATACTCCTCTAGAGTAAAACAATGGTAATAGACTTATCGCCGCACACCATATGGCCCACTTCGGGGCATGGTTCTTTCCCCTCTGTCTATTTCTGGTCTTTTCTTAGCTCGAAAATTTTTGAAAATTTTTTAGAGTATATTCCGGAATTTTCAGGATTTTCCTGTCAGGTTTTGTGGCCGGTTACCTCAGCTGGTGTTTGTCGAAAACCGCAGCTCTCTGCGGCTTACGGTTCCCTGGCAATCTGCGTTTAATTTTTTTCAAAATGGCCGCCGAAACGTCAAGTTCGTTTTGTTTCGGTTGTAATTCCATCAATTCTGGTCGCCGCGGTTCGCGGTTTCCTTTTGCCCTGGGAAGTGGTACCTTGTGCACTTTTAGGAAGGGGAGTTTTGGGGGGTTGCAGTTCCCCTTTTTTTCTCGTTGGTTTTGCAACAGTCGGCTGCTCCTTTACAATACCTTTCAAACGAAGTGTCGCTCGTTGCTGGGCGACTTTTAGTTCCGGAGCTATTGGTGGTTGAATATTTACCAAAATGGCCGACAAAATGGCCGCCAGACGTTTTTCTTGGTTAACTCGCGAACCCGTGCTCCTATTTTCATGTGCGAGGTGTAGTTGGTTTCGTAACGACGCTGGCTATCCTGCTGTGGGGTTACTTTTCTGGTTTATCCCGTTGTTCCCGTTTTGTCCCTATTTTTAGCTATTTTTCTTGTATCTCTGGTTGTAGTAGTCGCAGCGTCCTGTTCTGGGTGTCGTTTAAAAGGTCTTACTGTGTCCTTTGCTCCTGTTTTATCGTTTTGGTTGCCCGGTGTTGTCAGCTCCCGCTTTAATGGATTTTGTGAAAATCTGGTTTTTCCTCTCTGGTGGAAAATTTTTCTTGGGAGGTACTTACTCTTTTGGTTGGGGCTCTTAGGCGCCGCTGAGAAGCTAATTTAGAGCCCTTCAAATCCCACGCGTCTCAATGCGTCTTAGTGTGGCGGCTTGCTAAAGTTGGGAAATTGATAATTGAATTACTCAACCCCCTTATTACGAAAAATTTTTCTTTTTCCTGTTTTGAGGTGTACTGTTAGGCGGCTTTCTAGAGCACTGCAATCCAGTTTCCAAAACTGGCGACTTCACCCACCTCGTGGGGACGCCAAAAACTTAAACACAAGGTCACTGGTACTTGCACTCAGTTTATAATTCTAAATTTCACAACACACAAAGAGGTCTCTGTCCTGCACAATGTCCACAATTTTTTATAAAAATCCGTTAACTATTGTTCGAGTTATTACACTTTGAAATTTTTTTTTTTTTTTTTTTTAATTTTGTAACTTTTGTTTTTGGCACTTTTTACGCACTTTTTTCACAATTTAATGCTCGACGCAATCACTCGCGTGTGGGGCGCACCGAGACGAATCCAATGGTACCTCAGTCGTCAAAATCGGTGCACGTTTTACCACTTTTTCCGATTTTTTTTTTTTGAATGCGGAGCGTTACGAAAAAGATGCTTCCCGGTCGGCGGACGGCGCGAAACTGGTTAGGTTAGGTTAGGTTCCCCCCCGATGGTTGCACGCCTTGACGTGGCGGTGGGGCTTAGTAACCGTGGACTGGACACCCACGGTGAAGCGAAGAGGCAACCAGGGCCGGCTTGTTTGCCGCCGGCTGGCCCGAGGAGGGCGCTCCCAGCGGGCTGGAGGAGTCCGCTGCGGACGCGCTAGGAGGTGGGACCGCAGAAGAAGAGGAGTGCCGGTATTACGGTGCGCCGTACTCCCTATCTTCTGCGGCCGTGGAGGGATCGCAGGGGGAGAGGCGTGGTGGTATTGTGCCACTCTCCCTACCCTCCTGCGAGCTGGCGGGGCCGTTCCGTACGGTTAACGGCATTGGTGGGACCGCAGAGGAAGAGGCAAGTTGGTATTACGGTGCGCCGCTTGCCCTATCCTCTGCGGCCGAGGTGTGGTCGGTGGCAGAACCATAGCTCAGATCTGCCACCGGGTACCGGTTATGGTGGCTGGTATCCGTGGCCTCCTAGTGGCAGACTCAGGGGGAGTCTGCTACAGTACTGGTGGAGGCCGAGGAGGGAGGCGCACCCTACCATCTGGTGCGCCTGGGGCCTTCGGGCCGTGGATGAAGCCGCATGTGTGCGGCTGCCGCCGGCGGGGTCGCGGATGTGTTTACCGTTCCCGTGGCCCCGTCACAAGGCGGCGAGGAGGAAGGTGGGGGGTGGTTTTAAGTGGGTATACCGTGGGTCTCATTAGCCTATACGGGAGTCCCACATCACCACTCGGGTGCCCCCTGCGCCTGGGTGGTATGCGTAATGCATTTTCCCCCCCGGAAACAAAAAAAAAAAAAAAAATTAGGTTAGGTTAGGTTAGGTTAGGTTGGGGGCGCCATCTTGAGAAGGCGAAATCGGGCGAGGACATGCGAGAGCTGTTGGCGGAGGTCTCTAGAGCAAACATAGAGACCTTCGGCAACATGCTCAACGCGAGGCTTGCCGGCCTGGAAGAGCGTCTTCCGCCGGAGCCTCGGAGGAGGCCTCCGCTCGCAGCGGACGGGGCCCGGGGAGACATAGCCCCGGCACCCGCGCCGAGCGTCGAGGCGCCGAAGGAGAAGGAGCGGCCAAAAACGAAGGCAGCGGCCAAGGAGAGGAGAGGGGCGGCGGAGGGCACGGTGGCGCCTACACAGGCTGCCACTGCACCTGCACCGCCCAAGAAAGGAAAGAAGATGAAGAAGAGGAAGACTTTGGCCGCACAGGAGGCCGAAGAGGCGAGGGCGTCTACGACCGCCCCACCTGCGACAGACACCCCGCGGACCACAGACGGGTCACGCGGAAAGAAGAAGGGGAGGAAGGGAGCCGCCAAAAAGACAGCCCCCAAGAAAAAGAAAGTGAAATTGAAGCCCCCCAAAACCGCAGCGATCACCCTCACTCTTGAGAAGGGGGTGCTCGAGGAGGGGAGGGCTTCATACGCCTCCATCCTTGCGGAGGCGAAAAGAAAGATCTGCCTGGCGGAACTCGGCATCTATAAAGTCGACTTCCGCCTGGCGGAAACGGGCGCCCGCATTCTCGAATTATCGGGAGAGGGGGCCCAGGAGAAGGCGGACGCCCTTGCCACGAGGATGAGGGCGGTTCTTGACGGGGGACTGGTGAGGGTCGGTCGCCCGGTGAAGCGCGCGGAAATGCTGCTCACCGGGCTCGATGACACGACGACGGCCGCCGACGCGATAGAGGCGGTCGCCAGAGAGGGAGAATGCTCGGCTGGCGATGTCCGGTCGGGCAAGGTCATAGTGGGCCGAAGAGGCGAGAGGTGTCTCTGGCTGTGCGCACCGGTAGCGGCAGTCAAGAGATTGACTGGTATAGGGCGGCTACAGGTCGGCTGGGTCTCGGCGAGGGTGGTACTGCTGGCCGCGAGGCCAAAGCGGTGCTACCGTTGCCTTGACACCGGCCACTTAGCTGTCAAATGCCCGTCCCCGGTAGACCTCAGTGGTCGATGCTTCCACTGCGGAGCACCGGGACACAGGGCACCCGAGTGTACGGCCCCCCCGAACTGTTTCTTCTGTGAGACGTTGGGGAAGCCGGAGAAGGGACATGTGCTGGGGAGTAGTGGCTGTGCACTGGCCAAACCGCCCCCCAGCACCAAGAAGGGGAAGGCTCCTCCAAAGGCTCGGCTACGAAGGCCAAGAGCTGAAGGCGCAAGGGCGGCTCCGCCCGCCCCCGCCATGGACGTGGAAGCCTAGGCCCGTGGGCGGTGATCGGGGGATCGCCGCCCACATTGTGGGCCCCGAGATGGACAGCTCCCTAATGCCTGGGGAGCTCTCGGTGAGGCAGGCGGTGGCACTACATCCAGCCGCCGCCAAGAAGAGGGCCGGACGCGGCAAGCGCAGCGGGGTCGTGGTAGTAGTATCACGCAGTTCCCATGACCCCGCATAGGCGCAGAAGGAGGCATGGAGGGGTTTTAGTCGGTAAACCCTGGCGCTGATCATCACCACAGCGCCGGGGGAGTCCGACATACCCCTGCCGCCTTCCCCCGGAGACGGTGGGGGATACGCAACCGTATTTCCCCTCCTAAAAAAAAAAAAAAAAAAAAAAAAGAAAAAAAAAAAAAAAGGTTAGGTTGGGGGCGATGGGGGCGATACCGGTTCCTCCCCGTTGGTGTCCCTGGGCAACACCTGGGTGCGCCACTCCGCCCTTTACACGGTTTGAGGCACTCAGGTGGCTGAACGCCGGTCTTTTCATCTTTCTTTCATTATCTTTTTATAGAATACTCTTCTTTGATTGTTTTGTGTATTCTTTTTTCTCTATTTTCAACATCTTTTCTATTTCTATCTTTCCTATTTTGTTCACTCTTCTTTACAATATTGTGTGTTTGCGTGTGAATATCTGTGTGTGTCTGTGGATGGATGGACCCGTGGGTCCCCAATCCAGGGTTTTGGCGCCCGGCCGTGGGATGCGTGGCGAGCGGGAGGCTACGTCATAAGGGTGCTGGGGCAGAATCCCCCCTAATGGATCGGGTCAGCATCAACCCATATCTGAGCAATCATGGAGTGCAACAAGAAAAGTATTCCCCGGGTGGGTCCTCTTATGAGGGAATCCCACACTCCCGCTTCGGCGGGGGGTCGCCCCACGTATACGGGGGGGGCACCTGTTGCTGTAGAGGTAGAGGAGGAGGTCGTTGCGACGACGAGTGAGGAAAGACAGAGAGAACACGACGACTTAACGCTACTCGAAAAACGGATTCCGATTGTGCATGTGGAACGGTTGGATGATTCGGAGGGCGGATCACGGTCGACGACACCCGCGCCCGTAGGAAGCAAGTTCTTCAACATGGAGGGAGGAACTTCGGACGACTATGAGAGCAGCAATGAGACCTCTGTCTCTCAGGGTCAGGAAGGGGAACAACAGAAAGAAACAAGAGAGAGATTTCTGCGCAAAAGACGCGGAAGTAATATCGATGAAGAGGGAAGCCCGGAAAAAGGAAAAGGTGCATTTCGAAAGCCCACTTCTAAACGTGGTAGAGGCAGGCCCCCCACTACAGGGGAATACGTTGGTATGGCCAAGGCCAAACAGGACCTTCTGGAATTAGAGCAGAAGGCCCTGGAGGTCGAGGCCGAACGACAAATACTGGAGTCGGCAAAGAGGATTCCGCAGCTACGGTCACACCGGCTGTCGGAAGCCTCTGATAACTCGGATATGACAATGGTAGAGGACGAAGAGGTCACGGCGGCAGAGCTGGGCGCTGTAATAAAAAAGAGTATTGGGACCATCACTAACGTGGCCCAGATATCTAAAAACCTGAAGGGGACATCCATCCGGGCCCTTAATAAAGCGACTTGCGCTTTACAGGAAGCATGCTCTACCCTCCTCAGTCGCTCGGTGTCGGCGGAAACGAGGGCCTTGGAGGCAGCAAACATGCGCCTCTCTAGGGATCTCGCAGAGTTGAAGATGGAGTTGGAGGCCGTCAAACGAAGACTAGCCGACACTCAACTAAAATCCGTTCCCTTAGACAAGGAGCTGAATTTGGAAGAACTTCTACAGCGAGCAGTGCGCGAGGCGGTCTCCGTAACAAATGCGCGGATGGACGCACGGTTGGAGGGTTTGGAGGCCCGGCTCTTACCGGAACCACGTCTGCGCCCTCCCCTCGCCGCGGACAAGAAAAAGGATAGTGCGACACCTGTCACAACACCTGCAGAGAAGTCACAAAAGGGAAAAGAGAAGGAAAAAGAAAAGGAGAAGAGGAAACCTCCGACGGAGACATCGGTACCAACCCTGATGCCTCCGACAAACCCCGGCCCAGCACCCAAAAAGGCCAAGAAAAAGGCTCGGAAGTCTGCCGCCGCCACTGAAGCGGCAGCTGCGAGAAGCGACGCTGCAACAACATCAGCGGCGTCGCAGCCCGCCACCACTTCGGAGTGGACACAAGTCGTGAAGAAGGGAAAAGCGTCATCAAAGAAGAAAGGAGAAGAAAAGAAAGTGACGAAAAAGAAGAAATGTAGCCAATTACGAGCCCCAAAGTCCGCGGCAGTCGTTCTGACGCTGCAGCCAGAAGCGGAGAAACGAGGCGTCTCTTACAAAGACGTCCTCGCTAGAGCGAAACAGCGTCTCGACCTGGCCGCGCTGGACATACCAGCAGTAAAATTTAAGCTGGCCGTAACCGGGGCCCGTATGTTTGAGGTCTCGGGTTCGGCCTGCAAAGACAAGGCCGACGCCCTCGCGACCAAATTAAGGGAAGTACTCGGAGAGGAGGAAGTCCGCATATCTCGACCACAAAAGTGCGCCGAGTTGCGGATCACAGGTCTCGACGACTCTGCCACGGCGGCGGAGATCGCAGCAGCCATCGCAACACCTGGTGGCTGCGGCGCCGATGACGTCAAGGTCGGCGAAATCCGTCTGGATCGGAGTGGTCGCGGCACGGCCTGGGTTAAATGCCCGGTTGAGGCCGCGAAACAAGTGACGGCACCAAATACGAGAGTTTACGTTGGGTGGACCGTGGTGCGTGTGACCCTCCTGTCGGCACGTGTCATGCGTTGCTACCGCTGCCATGAAGCGGGGCACACGCGGGCGACATGCTCCTCAGAAACTGACCGTGGCGAGCTTTGCTTCCGCTGCGGTCAGCCCGGCCATCCATCCCGACAGTGCGGAAACCCGCCTTACTGCGCAGTGTGCGCGGCGAACGGCAAACCGGCGGATCACAGCGTGGGGAGCAAACCCTGCGGGAAGTCCGCACCAAAAGTGAGGAAGGGCTCTAAAAAGAGTCAAGCGTCCAAGAAAGCCGCCACACCATCTACGGCGGCTTCCGGCACTGGAGCGGTCCCCATGGAGGCCCAATAACGGCCACCCAACGTTTTCTTCAGGGAAACCTGAACCACTGCGCTCAGGCGCAGGATCTTTGGGTTCAGGAAATTCTGCAAAGGGAAATCGATGTCGCCGTTGTTGCCGAGCCGTATCGCATTTTAGACAGGAATGACTGGATAGGGGACGCCGACTCGTCGGTCGCCTTAGTCTTCGGCCCCAAAATTGTGTCTCCATCCTCAAGGAACACGACTAGGGGCCACGGATTCGTCGTTGCCATCCTGGGGGCCTTCACCGTAGTGGGGGTCTATTTCTCCCCCAATAGGACACTCGCTGAGTTCGAGGCATTCCTGCTCCAGCTGACCGCCGTTGTTGAGGGAGCATCTCGACCCGTAATCGTCGCCGGAGACTTCAACGCGAAGTCTACGCTGTGGGGTTCCCCGGCGACGAATGCAAGAGGTCGCGTTGTCGAAGACTGGCTGATCACCACTGGCCTGGTTGTGGCGAACCGCGGTGCTGTCAGCACATGCGTCCGACGTCAGGGCGAATCGATAGTGGACCTGACCCTGGTTGCTCCGACTATTGCCCCACGCATCACCGAATGGCGAGTCTTGAGTCGCACTGAGACTTTATCGGACCACCAATACATCTTCTTCGTCGTCTCCGCTCACACGTCGGAGCCGGGCCGCACAACTTCACCTGGTAGCGGCCCGAGGTGGTCCCTAAGGAAGCTGGATCGAGATCTACTCGAGGAAGCAGCAATTGCGGCGTCGTGGGCACCTCTTCCCTCCGAAGATGTTGAGGAGTGCGCAGAATGGCTGAACGAAGCTGCGCGCAACATCTGTGACGCCTCAATGCCACGAGTAGGTCCTTTCAAGCCTCGGCGCCAAACTTATTGGTGGCGCCCAGATCTAAGGCAACTCCGAATAGAGTGCGTGACAGCCCGACGCCGATACCTGCGTTACCGCAGGAGACGGAATAGGGATGAGGAAGAAGAGGAGGCTGTTTATGACGGATACCGTACAGCGCGCCACAACTTACGCGACGCCATCCGCGCGGCGAAAAAGGAGGCATGGGACGAGTTCCTGGAAACACTTGAGCAGGACCCGTGGGGCAAGCCTTACAAATGGGTGAGGCAGAAACTTCGCCCTCCTGCCCCACCGCTCACCCAGAACCTGCAACCAGAACTCCGCAGCTCCATAATGTCGGCCCTGTTTCCATCTAGGGCCGAGTGGTCTCCACCATCAATGGTACCACACACTGCAGAGTCTGAGGACGAGGAGAACGTTCCGCCCGTAACTGCTGGAGAGTTGGCAGCAGCGGTCCACAAAATGGGCCTTAAGAACACGGCTCCCGGTCTTGATGGCGTCCCCGGACGGGTCTGGGTGATCGCTATGGAGCAGATGGAAGCGCGCGTGCTCACCGCTCTGACCAGCTGTCTTGTTCAGGGTAGAGTACCGCGGCGCTGGAAGACCGGCAAGCTCGTGCTACTCAGAAAGAACGGGCGACCAGAGGACCAGCCGTCGGCCTACCGCCCTATTGTGCTGCTCGACGAGATCTGTAAGACGCTGGAGCGGATCATCGTGGCGCGTCTCACCAGCCATCTCGAGCGCGTCGGCCCAGCTCTGAGCGAGAACCAGTACGGGTTCCGCTCATGTCGGTCAACGATAGACGCGGTGGCGCGACTTCGGTCGATAACAGATGAGGAGATCTCCCGGGGTGGGGTGGTTTTGGCGGTCTCACTGGACATCACCAACGCCTTTAACTCCCTGCCCTGGGACACAATCAAGGAGGGACTCCGGTACCACCGCGTGCCGAGGTACTTACGCAACACCATCTGCGACTATCTATCGGCACGCTCGGTGCAGTACCCCACCGGGTATGACTGGGAAGAGCAGGAAGTGGTCTGCGGCGTCCCGCAGGGTTCAGCTCTAGGTCCAACCCTGTGGGACATTGGATTTGACTATGTGCTTCGCGGTGCCAACCTACCTGGCGTGGAGCTCATCGCGTATGCCGACGACACCCTTGTCGTTTGTCGTGGCAAGACGCACCGCGACGCAACAATCCTCGCGACAGCGGCGGTCGCACAGGTAGTCCGGCGGATTCAGGCGCTGAGCCTGACGGTGGCGTTGCACAAATCCGAGGCCCTATCTTTCCACGGGCCGAGGAACTCGCCTCCGCCCGGTCTGGCGGTCATTGTAAGTGGGACAATAATTGGCGTGGCGTCCTCTATGACGTACCTCGGCCTGGTACTCGACGGTCGATGGACTTTCAAAGGTTAGGTTAGGTTAGGTTTTTTTTTTTTTTTTTTTTTTTTTTTTTTTTTTTTTTTTTTTTTTTTTTTTTTTTTTTATTTATTTGTTCCCCCAGCCATTAGCCAGGCCAATTATTTGCCTTAATTACTTCTACTCAGTACAGTTTCTATTCATCTTGCATTTCTATTTCTTATCTATTTTTAATTCTACTATATATTGCTATTCTTTCTTATTGCATTTATTATAGTATCTTATATTATTATATCTTTATCAATTCTCAACAATTCCAACGATGTGACATGTTTACTTCTATTTCTATTTTCTTATATCTATTTTATATCTACATTATTATCTCTTATGTTTTACAATATTGTCTCTTATGTTATTTCTGTTTTGTACAATATCACTTACATTTTATTTCTTATGTTATTACATTTATTACTGTCTCTTAAATTGTTCTACGTTTATGGAATTTTCTACAATTACTATCTTACATATTACTTATTTCTATTACATTACATATCATTACATTTATTTATCTGTATTACTTTTATTCTTATTATTTTAATATTTATTACACTCTTATCTATTATATTTTTGTATTGTATATTACATTTCTGTTTATCTTTAATTGTATTTTTGTATATAGTTATTTTAATTGACAAGTAGTTTTCGTGCGGCTGCAGTTTGTTTGTACGGCTGCAGTCCAGTACGGAACATCCGCCCCGGAGTACAAGTTTTTGCAATAAATTATTTACTATAATTTGGGTTGCAAAGCGTGGTATTTTAGCTAAGCGCGTGTTTGCGTATGTTGCGTTGGCGCCAGCAGTTACATATTAGGTGTATTATATACTATGCATGTGTTTTATTTTTAATTTCTTAGGCTATATATGCTATTTTTATGTTTCATCATAATTCCATATATATGCCAAGTCGTGTCGTTCCTTTTTTTTTTTTTTTTTTTTTTTTTTTTTTTTTTTTTTTTTTTCCCATGCATATTACATATTTGTGTTACAGTGAATTGGTGGTTATTAATACATTAATAATTACATCCAATCGACTGCTGCTAGCGCCATAGGGCTTATGTTTCCTCCGTTCCATACGCAACTGTCGCACGCGCTATAGCATCCCACTTTCTCCGGACCGGACATTCCGCACTGAACGCACTATGTTCCACTTCATCTAATTCCTCCTTTTTGCAGTTTATGCAACATGCCTTCTTCCCGGATTTCAAATCCTCACACGCAGACTGGTGGTGCGCCCCGGAGCAGTGGCTGCACTTTTCCTCGGTGGTTTCACAGAATCGCCTCCCATGTCCGTACCCTAGACAGCGCGAACACTGTATTAGGGGGGACTGGTCGGCGACCCGCACACGCTGCATGTTCACATACAGGTGACCTGCCTTGGTAAAGTACCCCCACAGCACCGGTGACACAGTCAGCACCACGTGTTCGGTGTGATCCTCCTTTCCACGCTTTCTGTATTTGACTTTTATTCTATCATCCTTTCCGTCCAGTGTTGTTTGTATGAGGTGCTTATTTTGAGATCTTATTGCATCTATTATATCTTCGTCAGTATTTGTTTTAAGCACCCCATACAACACAACCTGTGGATCCTTATTATCGATATACTGTACTTCCAATTTACCTCCACTTTTTTCTATTTTATCTTTAACCCTATCTCTATCGTTTTTATCCCTGAGCCCTATAATGACTTTCCTCCCTTTCCCTTTTCTAATTCTTTCTATTTTTATACCGTCCTTCCTTGCCTCTATTACTTTTCCTATTTCCTCTACTATCTCTGTCCCTGTCATAACATCTTCTTTGTCTGTGACTACTAGGGAGTGGGTGATCGTACGCTTCGGCACCAGTGGAGAGGTTTGGGAGTATCCTCCGCCACCAACCACACTCGCGTAAGTCGCGGGTCGTGGTTCCCTCGGAGCGTCGTCCCCATCCTTTTTTACTAATCCTATCATCCTGTCTATATTTTTCTCATTCTCATCTATCACTCCGTTTGCATTCATTCTTACCGCTTCAATTATAAGTTGTCTTGAACTTTCTATTTCCTGTCTAACGTCTTCTATTTTTTCATTCATTACCTTGTCTAAACTTTCCGTGTTTTCCTTTACTTTCTTCTCTACACTATTATTTACGTTTCTTTTTATTTCTCCTATTTCCTGTCTCAGTTCCATAATCTGTCCCTTTAGTTCCAGTGTAGTGTCAATATTTTTCTTGCATTCCTCTAACATATCATCCGCATTCACTCTTACCGTAGTCGTTATTAAATCGACTGTTCGTTCATTCCTTTCCTCTATACGTTCTGACAATCCATCTATTTTTTCGTTAATCAATTCTTTCAATCTTCTATAAATTTCAAATACTACTTCCTTACAATCCCATTCTTTCAAATGTTCTCTCACCATATCAATGCTATACGTTCCTTCCATTTCTTTATTTACCTGCATGTTACACTGTATCGCCGAATCCCTAAGCTCCCTACTATCCCTACTGTTTCCTCTTTCATTCTCTATTTTACCCGTTTTAATCCTATCTCTATTTAAGACTGCCAGCTGTCTTATATTCTTATTCATCTCTCTCAAATTTTCTCCCAACCCAATCTTTAACTCTGTCTTCATGTTTCTTGTCTGGCTCAACAAGGATATACTGCTTTTAATTTTTGTAGTAGTTTCCGCCAGAAGGGCGTCTAAGGGATCTGACCTTATGATGTCATGATCTGGGTGGGCCTCAGGAACAGTATGTGGGCTGTTGCTGATGCTGCCACTGTTACTCAAATTTATTGTTCTGTTTTTCATCTGGTTTTCATATTTTGTGGCATTTTTAAATTTCGGAGTATGTAACATGGCCATTTCTATTTATTATTTTTATGTTCTAATGGGGAGGGGGGGGGGGGGGGGGGAACGCGTCAATATAAAAATGTAAAATTGTTAATATATTATGGTCAGTTTGTATATAGTTATTTAGTTACCTTAATCTAACAGTCGCCCCAATAGGGAAACGACAGTCCTTATTTACTAATATATATAAGATAGTGTATTGTTTTTATACATATAATATAAGTCAAAATATAGTGTATATAGTATATATATATGTGTAAGCGTTTCTAGTTGTACTAGTGTGTCCTATATATATTTTATAGCAAAACCACAACTCTATTGCCAATATACAGGCGTCTAACCTGCCTATTGTCCCAGGTGCAATGTGTTGGGGCTTTGTAGTCTGTTCCTTATCCTTATTATATATGTGTATATATGAGTATATATGTGTCCCTTATCTTCTAACTTAACCTATCAATTGTGCCAAAAATGACACAGCTGGTCCTACTTTGGTATCGCTTTTTTGCAATTTACTAGTTTATCCCAATTGGTCTAATTTTGTTAATCTTAAGTCAGCAATAATTACAAAATAAGCTTTTATTAATTTACGCTGCAATATTAATCTATTTATGAAAAGTTTTTGTTTAGGAGTTTTTATCGAACATACCCACCTATTTAATTATTATGCCTATTAATTTATTATAACCCGTATAGCTATGTTTTGTTCAAATTAAAATTTTGTTAGAATTTTGTAAGAATATTAATTTTTAGGAGTTAACTTTTAATTTTTTAGCACATACATACACTGTTTAACTGTGGCTTTTTTAAGTCTATATTAAATTCAATTAATACTTATAAAGAGTATTATTATTTGAGTGGTTTAGGATTATTTAAGATATAATGTTGTTTCAGAGATTTTATAGCACATACACACACTGTTATTTAGCTATGACTTTTGACGTTTAATGAATATTAATTTCAATTAGCGTTTATACCAAATATTTTTATTTTTAGATTTTTAATTATTAGTTTTATTATATATTATTAAATTATTTAGTATATTTGTATATAATATATTTTGCGTATAGGGATTTGATTATTATACTAAACTATTTGTTCGAAGAAAAAAAAAAAATAAAAATAAAAATTTTTTGTTACGGAGATATTGTCTGACATACATATACTGTTTATTTATTTTATGTTATTGATTGTTAATTGAATTGTGTCTATATTGTGTATATGTAATGTTTTTATGTTCGATTTATCTTAGAAGAGGAACTAAGTTTTTTGTTTCAGAGCTATGATGAAAACATACATACACGTACTTTGTGTTAATCTTTATGGCTTATTAATCCTATCCCGAGTAAATTAAGATAAATATTATTTAAGTACTTGTTCGAAAAAGAAATTTTTGTTATGGAGATACTACTGCGCATACACACACGGCTTCCTACGGCGGCAACTGGTTAATGGTTGCTATATTTTACGTTCTATTTATTAAGTTTATGTTTGTATTGTGTATGTATAATGTCTTATGTTCGATTTTTATTTAAAAGGCAGGATAATTGTTGTTTCGGGATTTTTATAGAACATACATACACCTATTGATTTGTTTAGATTACTATAGCTACTTTAGGTCGGATTTGGAATAGATTTTAGTTAATTTTTTCTTATTTTACAGTGTTTATTCAAGTACTTTCTGTTTTGGATAAAAATATATTCTGATATTATTTCTTAAACGCCTGTTGATTTACAATAGCAACGATTTTTGTAGTTAGGTAACTTCTGCGCCCCACGGTTTCCCGCCGGAGCGAAAGGGAATGTTACGGATGCTTAATTACTAAATTGTTTTTGGTCCTATATATTTATTTGGTTGAATTTTGTTCATTTATATCTATAAAGAATATTAATGTTTATGGAATTTAGATTTATTTAGGTTTTATTAATATTATTTTAGAAATCGGTTTTGGATATGGACCTTTATGGGAATATTATTGTTTAGGAGTTTATTTTACGGTTCTATTTATTAAAATTATATTTATTTTGTGTATGTATAGTGTCTTTTTGTTCAATTTTTATTTTAAGAAGTAGCTAGATTTTGTTCCGGGGTTATTATAAATCATACATACATCTATTAATTTGTTAGGGTTGCTGTAGCTAGGTTAGGTTAGGTTAGGTTAGGTTAGGTTAGGTTAGGTTAGGTTAGGTTAGGTTGGGGGCGATACCGGTTCCTCCCCGTTGGTGTCCCTGGGCAACACTTGCCTGCGCCACCTCGGGGCTCTTTCCTGGGGTGAGGTAGGCACGTGGCTGAACGCCGGTCTTTCTTCTATCTTTCACCATCTTTTCGTAACTTTCTTCTTTTGATTTGTTTTGTTTTTGTTTCTTTCTATCTTTTCATCATCTTTTCTTTCTATCTTTCCTTTTATTTTCACTCTTACGATAGGTGACCTCACACCTGAAAAAAGGCCGCGACCCGGGGTGTCGGAGTTAAGAATGATGGATAAGCGTGATGTAAAAAGTTTCTCCGGGCGGGTCCCGACAACAGTCGGGGAATCCCGCACTGTGCCCGAGTCTTCGGGCACAGTCTGGCCCACGTATACGGAGGGTGCCAACATCACGAGGACGGATGTGGAGGTCGTCACGGAGGCGGTAGATGGAGGAAGAGGCGCGATGGCGCAGTCTGATCCGAAGCTGGCGCACATTACCGCGCCAGCGGCGGATCTTTTAACCGACGAGGAGACGGACTTTTCCCAGCCCGTCGAGAATGGAAGGGAGCGGCTCCTGCGGCTTCTTCATAGGAAGAAGCTGCGAGGAGACACGGAGGGGCTCGCACGTGTGCAGCACGAGCGCGAGCTGATCCTCCCTCCCTCCATACGGGACGAGACATCGGCGGCGAGAACTAGCGGCGCAACTTCACCGCGCGCTCCAGTCGTGTCGCTCACGCGCGACCCGAGAATCCCGCCGCCCCAAGGATCTGACATAGAGAGAGATAGTGACGACTATCTCTCCGACTCCTCGGCACAAAGCGACATGTCGCTGGTGTCCGGGGAGTCCACCGGACTAGACAAGCCTCGCAAGAGGAAGACACCGGATGATGACGGGGTGCCGTCCCTTAGTAAGGGGGCGGCACCAAAGCCCAAGAGAGGACGCGGCCGGCCGCCGACGACCGGCAAGTACGTCGGCCTGTATAAGGCGCAGGTCGCCCTTAACAAGGCAAAGCAGGAAGCTCTTCGGCTTCAGGCTGAAGCCGAAGTAATGGAAGCGACGAGGGAGGTAAGGGAGGCGCGACCATCGCCCCGCGCGGCCCCTGCCCTCATTGCAGACGAGGAGTCGGAAAGAACGGCCGCTGCATTGGCCAAGACCGTGGAGGCTTCGCTGGCGGCCATAACAACGGTCGCCACGAAGTCTTCCAACCTTAAGGGCACATACCAAAAGTGCCTTAAGGATTCGGTTGCGGCCATAAGAGCGGCTGTCGCCGAGATGAGGAGCCGTTCTACCACGGATGACCTGGCGAGACTGGAGGCCCAGAATGCGCGGCTCCAAGAGCAAGTGACCAGAATGGGTCAGGAGCTCGAAGAGCTGCGCAGACGGGCTAACAGCTCCCGCCCACCGGAGGAGGACATGCGTCGGCTGTTGTCGGAGGTCTCTCGCGCAAATATAGAGACCTTCGGCAACATGCTGAACGCGAGGCTGGCCGGTCTGGAGGACCGTCTCCTACCGGAGCCCCGAAGGAGGCCTCCGCTCGCGACAGATGTGGTCCGGGATGACGTAGTCCCGACACCCGAGCTGAGCGTTGAGGCGCCGAGGAAGAGGGAGCGGCCAAAGCCCAAAAAGACTAAGGCCGGGGAGAGTAATGTGGCAGTGGCAGATACGGTGGTGCCAGTACAGGCCTCCAACGCACAAGGGCCACCCAAGAAGAAGAAGAAAGGCAAGGGGAAAAACAAATCCCTTGCCGCTCGAGAGGCCGAACAGGCGAGGGCCTCAACATCAGCCCCGCCTACGACGGACGCCCCGTGGACCACAGTCGGGTCGCGTGGGCGTGACAAGAAGAGGAAGAGTAAAGGGGCTGCTGCCAAAACGACAGCCCCCCACAGGAAAAGAAAAGCGAGACTCAAACCTCCCAAGACGGCGGCAATCACCCTCACTCTAGAGGCGGGGGTGCTCGAGGAAGGGAGAGTGACATACGCCTCCATCCTCAAGGAAGCGAAGAGCAGGATCAGCCTGGCGGAACTCGGCATAACGAAGGTCGGGTTCCGCCTGGCCGAAACGGGCGCCCGGATCCTGGAAATATCGGGAGAGGGGGCCCAAGAAAAGGCGGACGCCCTGGCCGCGAGGATGGGGGCAGTCTTGGACAAGGAAGTGGTGCGGATAGCCCGCCCGGTGAAGCGAGCGGAAATGCTGCTCACCGGGCTAGATGACACGGTGACGGCCGCCAACGCTATAGAGGCGGTCGCCAGAGAAGGAGGCTGCTCGGCCGGCGAGGTCCGGTCGGGTAAAGTAGTAGTGGGCCGAAAGGGCGTAAGATGCCTCTGGCTTTGCGCGCCCGTGGCGGCCGTCAAGAGAATAACGAACTCTGGGCGGCTGCAGGTTGGCTGGACATCGGCGAGGGTAGTGCTGTTGGCCGCGAGGCCAAAGCGGTGCTACCGTTGCCTAGACTCCGGCCACCTTGCTGGGAAGTGCCCGTCCCCGGTAGACCTCAGTGGTCGATGCTTCCACTGCGGAGCACCGGGTCACAGGGCACCCGACTGTACAGCCCCCCCGAACTGTTTCGTCTGTGAGACCTTGGGGAAGCCAGAGAAGGGGCATGTGCTGGGGAGTAGTGGCTGTTCACTGGCCAAACCGCCCCCCAGCACCAAGAAGGGGAAGGCTCCTCCAAAGGCTCGGCCACGAAGGCCAAGAGCCGAAGGCGCAAGGGCGGCTCCGCCCGCCCCCGCCATGGACGTAGAAGCCTAGGCCCGTGGACGGTGATCGGGGGATCACCGCCCACATTGTGGGCCCCGAGATGGACAGCTCCCTAATGCCTGGGGAGCTCTCGGGGAGGCAGGCGGCGGCACTACATCCAGCCGCCGCGAAGAAGAGGGCCGGACGCGGCAAGCGCAGCGGGGTCGTGGTAGTAGTATCACGCAGTTCCCATGACCCCGCATAGGCGCAGAAGGAGGCATGGAGGGGTTTTAGTCGGTAAACCCTGGCGCTGATCATCACCACAGCGCCGGGGGAGTCCGACATACCCCTGCCGCCTTCCCCCGGAGACGGTGGGGGATACGCAACCGTATTTCCCCTCCTAAAAAAAAAAAAAAAAAAAAAAAAAAAAAAAAAAAAAAAAAAAAAAGGTTAGGTTAGGTTGGGTTAGGTTAGGTTAGGTTGGGGGCGGGGGCGAAGCCGGTTCCTCCTCGTGGTGTCCCTGGGCAACGCCTGGGTGCGCCACTCCGCTCTCTACACGGGGTGAGGCACTCAGGCGGCTGATCGCCGGTCTTTCACTGTCTTTCACCATCTTTTTATAGTATACTCTTCTTTGCATTGTTTTATTTATTTGTCTATCTTTCAACACCTCTTCTTCTTCTGTCTTTTCTCTTTTTGTTTACTCTTCTTGTGTATGTGTGTTAGGTTTTGCGTGTTAGGTTTTTGCTTTGAATGGTGATGGATGGGCTTTTACGGCCCCTAATCCAAGGTTTGTGGTGCCCGGCCATGGGATGCATGGCGAGCAGGTGGCTCGTCCCGAGGGCACTGGGGCAGAATCCCCCCTAATGGATCGGGCCAGAATCAGCCCACAAGTGACAACTATGGAAGTCCGCAATGAAAAAAATAGTCCCCGGGCGGGTCCCGACAATGTCGGGGAATCCCGCACCTCTCCGAAATGGGAGGTCTGGCCCAAGTATACGGGGGGTGCCACCATTGCGAGTGGGAGTGTTGAGGCCGTCGCGACGGCGAGTGAAGGCGAAGGCGCAACAACAAGCGCGAATCCGGAGCCGGTGCCCCTAACCGCACCGGCGGCGGATCAATTGACGGACGAGGATGTCGATTTTTCACAGCCTGTGGAAAACGGCAGAGAGCGGCTCCTGAGACTGCTCCATCGGAAAAAGATGCGAGGCGATACGGAGGGGCTCGCGCGCGTCCAGAGCGAGCGTGAGCTAATCCTCCCTCCCTCAATAAAGAACGAGACAATGGCGACGGGGAATTCCAACGTAGCCGCACCGCGCGTACCGCTCGTTATGCTCACACGCGCGTTGATCCCCGAACGCTTCAATACCGGACGTGACAGCGACGACTACCTCTCGGACTCCAGTGATATGTCCGCCATATCGCTGGACTCCGAGGGGCTGCCCGTCATACCCGAACGTGACGCACCTCGAAAGAGGGAAAACAGCGATGACGATGTACCATCCCTCAACAAAGGGGCGGTACCCAAACCGAAAAAGGGACGTGGCCGGCCACCAACAACCGGCCAATACGTCGGCCTGGCGAAGGCCCAAGCCGAGTACAACCGGCAGAAAGAGGAGAGCCTTCGATTGGAGGCGGAGAGAGAAGTCGCAGAGACGGCACGGGCGGCAAGGGAAGCGCGAGCCTCCCCCCAACCAAGCGTTTCAATGGTCGAAGACGACCAAATTAAGACAAGCGCAGCACTAAACGCAAGCGTGGAAAGGTCGCTGGAGACCATTAGCATGGTCGCCAGTAAGTCCAGTAATTTGAAGGGGACTTATCAGCGGTTCCTTAAGGATTCGGTCGCCAATATAAAGGCGGCCGTCGCCGATATGAGGGGCCGCTCACAAAGTGATGAAATGCGGGCACTGGAAGCCCGAAACCAACAGCTCCAACGGCAGATCGACGACATGCGCCGGGAGCTGGAAGAGTTACGGCGGCAAGCGACCAAGCCCGCTATCGATGACCTGCAGAAGCTGTTGTCGGAGGTCTCGCGTTCCAACATCGAGACCTTCGGCAACATGCTGAATGCGAGGCTCGCAGGCCTGGAGGATAGACTCCTGCCAGAGAAAAGGAGGAGGCCACCGCTGGCGGCAGACGCCTCACCGGCCGCAAGTGTCGAGGCTTTCATAGAAGTAGAAGTGCCGAAGTCTTGTGAGAGGAAGGTAAAGGCTAAAGAGAAGAAAAAGGCGGCAGCAGATACAGTGGTGCCAATACAGGCTTCCACTGCATCCGTGCCACCCAAAAACAAGAAAGGAAAGAAGAAGAAGAATAAGTCGCTGGCCGCAAAAGAGGCCGAGCAGGCAAGGGCAACTCCAACCGCCCCACCTACGACAGACGCCACACGGACCACTGTCGGGTCAAAAGGTCGTAAGCGAACAGAGAAGAAGAAGGGAGCCGCCAAAACGGAGGGCCCTAAGAAAAGAAAGAAGGCAAAACTGAAGCCTCCCAAAACGGCGGCGATCACCCTCACCATGGAGGCGGGGGTGATAGAAGAAAAGAAGGCGACATACGCCTCTATCCTTGCAGAGGCGAGGAACAAGATATGCCTGGCGGAACTCGGCATCTCCAAGGTCGACTTCCGCCTGGCGGAGACGGGCGCCCGGGTCCTCGAAATATCGGGAGAGGGTGCCCAAGAGAAGGCGGACGCCCTGGCAACGAAAATGAGGGCAGTCTTAGACACGGGACTGGTAAAAATCAGTCGCCCGGTGAAACGCGCTGAAATGTTGGTCACCGGGTTAGATGACTCGACGACGGCAGCCGACATTATTGACGCGGTCGCAAGAGAGGGAAGTTGCCCGGCCACCGACATCCGGTCGGGCAAAGTGATAGTAGGCCGAAAGGGCGTGCGAAGCCTCTGGCTGTGCGCACCTGTAGCAGCCGTCAAGAAGCTTACCAGCTCTGGACGGCTGCAAGTCGGCTGGGTCTTGGCAAGGGTAGTGCTGCTTGCCGCGAGGCCAAAGCGGTGCTACCGTTGCCTGGACACTGGCCACCTGGCGGTGAAGTGCTCGTGTCCGGTGGACCTCAGTGGTACATGTTTCCACTGTGGTGCACAAGGGCACAAGGCGCCCGAATGCACGGCGCCACCTAATTGTCTCGTATGTGAGGCGTTGGGAAAAGGAGAGAAGGGACACATACTGGGGAGCAGTGGCTGTGTAACAGCAAAGCCGCCCCCCGGCACTAAGAAGGGAACGGCTCCCTCAAAGGCTCGGCCACGAAGGCCAAGGCCTCAAGGCGCAAGGGCGGGTTCACCCGCCCCCGCTATGGAAGTGACGGACGCCTAGACCCGTGGGCGGTGATCGGGGGATCACTGCTCACACAATGGGTCCCGAGACGACAGGCTCCCCAATGCCCGGGGAGCTCTCGGTCAGGCAAGCGGAGGCGCAACACCAAGCCGCCGTAAAGAAGCGGGCCGGACGCGGCACGCGCTGCGGGGTCGTGGAGCATGCTTCCGCGATTCCCACGTCCTCGCATTGGCGCAGAAGGAGGGCATGGGGGGGTTTTAGTCGGTAAACCCCGGTGCACTCCATCTCGCGCCGGGGGAGTCCGACATACCCCTGCTGCCTTCCCCCGGGGGCGGCGGGGGATTCGTAACGAATTTCCCCCCCTCAAAAAAAAAAAAAAAAAAAAAAAAAAAAAAAAAAAAAAAAAAAAAAAAAGGTTGGGGGCGAAACCGGTTCCTCCACGTGGTGTCCCTGGGCAACGCCTGGGTGCGCCACTCCGCCCTTTACACGGGGTGAGGCACTCAGGCGGCTGATCGCCGGTCTTTCGCTATCTTTCACCACCTTTTTATTGTCATTTTCTTGTTTTGTTTTATTTTGTTTTTGTTTTACCTCTGTCTTTTCACCGCCTTTTCTTCTTCTATCTTTCCTTTTTGTTTAACTCTGATGGGGGAGCTCACCCCCGAAAAAAGAGACCGCGACCCGGGGTGTCGGAGTTTTGAGGAATGGCAGATCACATTTTGAAAAATATTCCCCGGGTGGGTCCCAGCAATGCTGGGGAATCCCACCCTCCCGCTTCGGCGGGAGGCAGCTCCTTGTATACGGGGGGGGCACAAACTGTGATGAGGGAAGAGGCGGTCGCTTCTGCGACGGAGAAAGAGAGTGGCGCGATAGCGCGAACTGGGCCCGGGCCGGTGCACCTTACCGCACCGGAACGGGAACCAATAACGGATGAAGACACCGATTTCTCGCAGCCGATCCCCAATGGCAGGGAACGGTTGCTTGCGATGCTGAGAAAGAAGAAACTGAGGGGCGACTTGGATCTGCCGCGGGTCATGCTCACTCGCGACCTGATCGTCGAGCGCTCACTCACACGGACAGACAGCGAGGACTGTCTCTCGGACTCCAGCGATATGTCTGGCATATCGCTGGACTCCGAGGGGTTGCCCGCAATTCCCCCGGAAAGGACAGGCCTGAAGAGGCGCAATTCTGACGACGACATGACGCCGCCCAGCAAAGGGGCGGTGCCCAAAACAAAGAGGGGACGTGGCCGGCCACCATCTACCGGTCAGTACGTCGGACTGGCTCGGGCTCAAGCCGAGCTAAATAGGGAGAAGGCGGAAAGCCTCCGGCTTCAGGCCGAGGCCGAGATCGCCGAGTCGGCACGGGAGGCGAGGCAAGCGAGAGCGTCCATCTGCTCGAGCCCCAACGCACCCACTGAAGAGAGAGTGTCAGAGCAAACCAGTGCGGCTCTGACAAGGAGCGTCGAGGCTTCGCTGGAGACTATCCATATGGTCGCCACGAAGTCCTCGAACCTCAAAGGGACGTTCCAGAAGCACTTAAAAGAGGCGGTAGTGGCCATAAGAGCGGTGGTGGCCGAGATGAAGGGCCGCTCAACTACCGACGAGATGGCAAAACTCGAGGCCCAAAACGCACGGCTCGAGAAACAGGTGGCCGAAATGCGCCGCGAGCTTGACGAGCTGCGCCGGCGGACGGCACAACCCGCGGAAAAGGATTTGCGTCAACTGTTGTCGGAGGTCTCTCGTACCAACATAGAGACCTTCGGCAACATGTTGAATGCTAGGCTGGCCGCGCTGGAGGACCGCCTCCCTCCGGAACCACGCCGTCGGCCTCCGCTGGCTGCGGACAGAGAGATGAGGGAGAAAACCCCGGCAGAGACAATGGCGACAACGAGCACACCGGCCCCTCAAGAGGCACTGGTTGCCCCAGCCCCGCCCAAGGACAAGAAGAAAAAGGCGAAGAAGCAAAAGCGGTCGACAATGGCCGCTCAAGAGGCGGCGCAAGGGGGGGAGAATAACAATCCCTCCCCCGGCGAGGCCCCGTGGACCACAGTGGGTCCGCGAAAGGCCAAGAAGATGACGAAGGGGGCGGCTACACCAGCTAAAGCCGCTCCAAAGAAAGCAAAAAAGAAGAAGGCGAAACTTCGCCCTCCCGTAACGGCGGCGGTCACCCTCACTCTGGGGGCAAACGCTATCGAAAAGGGGGTGACATACGCCAAGGTGCTGGGGCAAGCCAGAGCAGCCATAGACCTAGGGGAACTTGGGATCCCCAAGCTAGGTTTCCGTCTGGCCGAGACCGGAGCGCGCGTTCTGACCATTTCTGGCGAGGGCGCGCAGGAAAAGGCAGACGCCTTCGCCGCTAGGTTGAGGTCCGTTCTGCCATTGGACGAGGTAAAGGTTGGCCGCCCGGTGAAGTGCGTCGAAATGCGCATCGCCGGGCTGGACGACTCAGTAGCGGCTGCCGATGTCATCCAGGCGGTCGCTACAGAGGGAGGGTGCTCGGCCGGTGATATACGGTCAGGCCAATTGACGGTGGGGCCACGCGGGGACGCATCAATGTGGATGCGTGTCCCGGTCGCGGCCGCCAAAAGGCTCACAAGCTCGGGGCGGTTGCGAGTTGGTTGGGTGTCGGCGAGAGTGGCGCTGTTGGCCGCGAGGCCTAAGCGCTGCTTCCGCTGCCAGGACACCGGCCACGTGGCGGCGAAGTGCCAGTGCCCGGTAGACCGCAGCCGGAGCTGTTTCCGTTGCGGGAAACCGGGGCACAAGGCGGCCGATTGCAAGGAAACGCCCAACTGTTTCCTCTGCGAGGCTGCCGATAAGCAGGAGAAGGCTCATGTGCTGGGCGGTATCGGCTGTATCGCAAGGCCGCCCCCCAGTACGAAGAGAAAGGCACCGACAAAGAAGGCCCGGCATAAAATGCCTAAGGCCAAAGGCGCAAGGGCGGCACCGCCCGCCCCCGCCATGGAATTGGACGCCTAGGCCCGCGGGTGGCGATCGGGGGATCGCCGCCCGCAGTAAGGGCCCCGAGTTGGCAAGCTCCCCAATGTCCGGGGAGCTCTCGGAGAGGCAGGCGGCGGCATAACACCAGGCCGCCGCGTCGGAAGAGAGCCGGATGCGGCATGCGCTGGGGGGTCGCGGAAGAATGCTAAGCGATTCCCGTGGCCCCTCCAATGGCGCTGAAGATGGACATCGGGGGGTTTTAGTGAGTAAACCCCGGTGCACCTCCATCTCGCGCCGGGGGAGTCTCACATACCCCCGCTGCCCTCCCCCGGGGGCGGTGGGGGATACGCAAAGTATTTCCCCCCCGTAAAAAAAAAAAAAAAAAAAAAAAAAAAAAAAAAAAAAAAAAAAAAAAAAAAAAAAGGTTAGGTTAGGTTAGGTTAGGTTAGGTTAGGTTCCCCCCGATGGTTGCACGCCTTGTCGTGGCGGTGGGGCTTAGTAACCGTGGACTGGACACCCACGGTGAAGCGAAGAGGCAACCGGGGCCGGCTTGTTTGCCAACGGCTGGCCCGAGGAGGGCGCTCCCAGCGGACTGGAGGAGTCTGCTACGGACGCGCTTAGAGGTGGGACCGCAGAAGAAGAGGAGTGCCGGTATTACGGTGCGCCGTACTCCCTATCTTCTGCGGCCGTGGAGGGATCGCAGGGGGAGAGGCGTGGTGGTGTTGTGCCACTCTCCCTATCCCCCTGCGAGCTGGCGGGGCCGTTCCGTACGGTTAACGGCATTGGTGGGGCCGCAGAGGAAGAGGCAAGTTGGTATTACGGTGCGCCGCTTGCCCTATCCTCTGCGGCCGAGGTGTGGTCGGTGGCAGAACCATACGTCAGATCTGCCACCGGGTACCGGTTGTGGAGGCTGGTATCCGTGGCCTCCTAGTAGCATACTCGGGGGGAGTCTGCTACAGTACTGGTGGAGGCCGAGGAGGGAGGCGCACCTTACCATCTGGTGCGCCTGGGGCCTTCGGGCCTTGAATGGAGCCGCTTGTGAGCGGCTGCCGCCGGCGGGGTCGCGGATGTGTTTATCGTTCCCGTGGCCCCGTCATAGGGCGGCGAGGAGGAAGGTGGGGGGTGGTTTTTAGTGGGTATACCGTGGGTCTCATTAGCCTATACGGGAGTCCCACATCACCACTCGGGTGCCCCCTGCGCCTGGGTGGTATGCGTAATGCATTTTCCCCCCCGGAAACAAAAAAAAAAAAAAAAAAAAAAAAAAAAAAAGGTTAGGTTAGGTTAGGTTAGGTTGGGGGCGATTTTAGTTTACTCTTCTTTTGTTTCGTTTTGTTTATTTCTCTATCTTTCACCACCTTTTCTTCTACTTCTTTTCCTTTTGTTTTACTCTTCTCTGCGTGTGTGATAGGTTTGCGTGTTAGGTTGTTTGTTTGAATGGTGACGGATGGGCTTATACGGCCCCTAATCCAAGGTTCTGGTGCCCGGCCATGGGATGCATGGCGAGCAGGCGGTCTCGTCGCAAGGGCACTGGGGCAGAATCCCCCCAACTGGATCGGGTCAGAAATCAGCCCACAAATGACTAACATGGAAGGTTGCAATGTGAAAAATAGTCCCCGGGCGGGTCCCGACGATGTCGGGGAATCCCGCACCTCTCCGAAAGGGGAGGTCTGGCCCAAGTATACGGGGGGTGCCACCATTGCAAGTGGGAGTGTGGAGGCCGTCGCGACGGCGAGCGAGAGGACGAGCGCAATGGCGCAATCGAGCCCGAAGCCGGTGACCCTAACCACACCGGCGGCGGAGCTCCTGACCGACGAAGACGTCGATTTTAGTCAGCCGCTGCCGAACGGAAGGGAGCGGCTACTAAAATTGCTTCAGAAAAAGAAGTTGCGAGGCGACTCTGATCTGCCGCGGGTCATGCTGACTCGCGACTTAATCATTGAACGCACGCTTTCCCGGACAGACAGTGACGACTGTCTCTCGGACTCCAGTGATATGTCTGCCATATCGCTGGACTCCGAGGGGCTGCCCGTCGTCCCCCCGGAACGGATGAGCCTTAAACGGCGAAACTCAGAAGAGGACATGGCGCCGACCATTAATAAGGACGCGGTGCCAAAGCCGAAACGGGGACGTGGCCGGCCACCATCAACCGGCCAATACGTCGGCCTAGCAAAGGCCCAAGCCGAATATAACCGGCAGAAAGAAGAGAGCCTCCGGCTTCAGGCTGAGGCTGAAATTGCTGAGACGGCACGAGTTGCGAGACAGGCGAGAGCGCCCACCTGCTCCCATCCCATCGCACCTACAGAAGAAGCGTCAGAATTGACAAGCGTGGCTCTGACCAAGAGGGTCGAGGCTTCGTTGGAGTCCATCAACATGGTCGCCACGAAGTCCTCGAACCTAAAAGGGACCTTTCAGAAGTACCTAAAAGAGGCGGTAGCGTCCATTAGAGCAGCGGTTACCGAAATGAAGGACCGCTCCGCTACCGACGAGATGAAGAGGCTCGAAGCCCAAAACGCACGGCTCGAGCGACAAATAGCCGAATTGCGCCGAGAGCTTGACGAGCTGCGTCGGCGGACGGCACAACCCGCGGAGAAGGAGTTGCGTCAACTGTTGTCGGAGGTCTCTCGTTCCAACATAGAGACCTTCGGCAACATGTTGAATGCCAGACTGGCCGGGCTGGAGGACCGCCTCCCCCCGGAACCACGCCGCCGGCCCCCGCTGGCAGCGGACAGAGAGATGAGGGAGAATACCCCGGAAGTGACAGTGGCGGCAACGAGCCCAGCGGCACCATCTAAGGCCGCTGCTGCACCCACGCCACCAAAGGCTAACAAAGCTAAAAAGAAGAAGCGGCCATCAATGGCTGCTCAAGAGGCGGCGCAAGAGGGGGAACACACCATTCCCTCCCCCGCCGAGGCCCCGTGGACCAAAGTTGGTCCACGCAAGGCCAAGAAGAAGAAGGGGGCGGCTACTCCAGCCAAAGCCGCCCCCAAAAAGAAGAAGACAAGGCTTCGCCCCCCTAAAACGGCGGCAGTAACCCTCACCTTAGAGGCGGGGGCTGCGGAAAGGGGGGTGACCTATGCGAAGGTGCTGAGCGAGGCCCGTGCGAAAATCGATCTTGGGGAGCTTAATATCCCCAAGCTCGGCTTCCGCCTGGTCCAAACTGGTGCTCGCCTCCTTTCCATCGAGGGAGAGGGGGCTTCGGAGAAGGCCGACGCTTTTGCCGCGAGGCTTCGAGCGGTCCTGCGCCACGAAGATGTCAGAGTCTCCCGCCCGGTGAAATGCGTTGAAATGCGCGTCACCGGGCTGGATGACGCGACAACGGCCGCCGAGGTCATAGAGGCGGCCGCCCGAGAAGGAAATTGCCCGACCACCAACATCAGGTCGGGCAAAATCGTTGTAGGTCCCAGGGGCGCCCGAAGTCTCTGGCTGAATGTGCCGATGGCAGCCGCCAAAAAGCTTTCAAGCACAGGGCGGCTGCAAATAGGCTGGGTCACGGCGAGGGTGGCACTGCTGGCGGCGAGGCCCCGGCGGTGCTTCAAGTGCCTCGACACCGGCCACCTCGCGATGAAATGCACTGGCATGGTGGACTTCAGCGGAGCCTGTTTCCGCTGCGGGAAGCCTGGGCACAGGGCACCCGATTGCACAGCGGCTCCGAATTGCCTGGCCTGCGAGGCCGTAAGCAAACCCGCGGAGCACGTGCTGGGGAGCAGCGGCTGCACCGTAGCACCCAGGCCACCCCCCAGCACGAAACGGAAGAGAAGGGCTCCCTCCAAGGCCCGGCTTAAAAAGCCCAAGGCCGGCGCAAGGGCGGTTCCGCCCGCCCCCGCCAATATGGAGGTAGTAGCCTAGACCCGCGGGTGGCGATCGGGGGATCGTCGCCCGCACTATGGGTCCCGAGTGTAAGGCTCCCCTATGCCCGGGGAGCGCTCGGTGAGGCATGCGGCGGCACAACATCCAGCCGCCGCTACAGAAGAGGGCCGGACGCGGCACGCGCTGCGGGGTCGTGGAGACATGCTCACGCGATTCCCACGGCCTCGCATTGGCGCAGAAGGAGGGCATCGCCAGGTTTTTAGTGGGTAAACTCTGTGCCACCAACACCAAGGCACAGAGGAGTCCCACATAACCCCGCGATGTCCCCCGGCGTCGCGGGGTATACGCAACGTATTTTCCTGGCGTAAAAAAAAAAAAAAAAAAAAAAAAAAAAAAAAAAAAAAAAAAAAAAAAAAAAAAAAAGGTTGGGGGCGATACCGGTTCCTCCACGTGGTGTCCCTGGGCAACGCCTGGGTGCGCCACTCCGCTCTTTACACGGGGTGAGGCACTCAGGCGGCTGATCGCCGGTCTTTCACTATCTTTCACCATCTTTTTGTAGTTTACTCTTCGTTTGCTTATTTATTTTGTTTTTGTCTATCTTTCAACACCTTTTCTTCTTCTGTCTTTTCTCTTTTTGTTTACTCTTCTTGTGTGTGTGCTAGGTTTTGAATGTATGGTGACGAATGGGCTTATACGGCCCCTAATCCTTGGTTTGTGGTGCCCGGCCTTGGGATGCGTGGCGAGCGGGTGGCTCGTCCCGAGGGCACTGGGGCAGAATCCCCCCTAATGGATCGGGCCAGAATCAGCCCACAAGTGACAAACATGGAAGGTCGTATTTTGAAAAGTAGTCCCCGGGTGGGTCCCAGCGAAGCTGGGGAATCCCACACTCCCGCTTCGGCGGGGGGTCGGCCCTCGTATACGGGGGGGCCACAAAGTGCGATGGCGGAGGAGGAGAAGGCGGGAGAGAGGAAGGAGGGAGGCGCAATGGCGCAGGACAGGCCGAGCTCGGTGCCCCTAACCGCACCGGGAACGGAGCCTCTTACCGACGAGGATGTGGATTTTTCCCAGCCCGTCGAAAATGGAAGGGAGCGTCTCCTGAGGCTTCTTCACAGGAAGAAGCTGCGAGGAGATACGGAGGGGCTCGCACGTGTGCAGCACGAGCGCGAGCTGATTCTCCCTCCCTCCATACGGAACGAGACACCGGCGGCGGGAAAAGCCAGCGTAGCTTCACCGCGCGTACCACTCGTGGTGCTCACGCGCGACGTGGCAATCCCGCCGCCCCACGGAAATGACAAATGGAGAGATAGCGACGACTATCTCTCCGACTCCTCGGTCTACAGCGCCATGTCGCTGGACTCCGGGGAGTCCACTACCGGACTGGACAAACCTCGCAAGAGGAAAAATACGGATGACGACAGTGTGCCGTCCCTTAGTAAGGGGGCGGTACCAAAGCCTAAGAAAGGACGCGGCCGGCCGCCAACGACCGGCCAGTACGTCGGCCTGGCAAAAGCGCAGGCCGAGCTTAATAAGGCTAGAGAAGAGGCCCTTCGGCTGCAGGCCGAAGAAGAAGTGGCCGAAACGGCGAGGACCGCTAGAGTGGCGCGCACATCATCTTGCGCCGCCCCCGTCAAGTCGGAAGAAGAGCTGGAGCGTACAAACGCTGCTCTGGCTAAGAGCGTGGAGGCCTCGTTGGAGACCATAACTATGGTCGCCACGAGGTCCTCCAACCTGAAGGGAACGTACCAGCGGTTCCTCAAAGAGGCGGTCGCCAACATAAAGGTGGCCGTCACCGAAATGAGGGGCCGCTGTGCATCGGAAGAGATACAGGCCCTGGAAGCCCACAACACCCGGCTCCAGAGGCAAATAGACGATATGCGCCGTGAGCTAGACGAGCTTCGGCGCCAGGCTGCTCGCCCGCCTGAGCAGGACATGCGTCAGCTGTTGGCGGAGGTCTCCCGTTCCAATGTGGAGACCTTCGGCAACATGCTGAACGCGAGGCTGGCTGGACTGGAGGACCGGCTACTTCCGGAGCCTCGCCTGCGCCCACCACTGGCGATGGATTCCCCAAGGGACACCGCACCGGCTCATGCCGTGGGCAGTGATGTTGCCCAGGGGAAGGCTAAGAAGAAAACCCCAAAAGCTCCGAAGGAGAGAGGACCGGTCGCAATGGTTGTAGCGACGGAGGCAGCGCCAGGCGCTAGTGCATCCTCACCCGCACCGCCTGCCGCGCAAAAGAAGAAAAAGAAGGCCAAGAAAAAGAAAAAGAGCCTGGCCGCACAGGAGGCCGCAGAAGCGAGTGTTAATCCTACCCCCGCCCCTGCTAATACCCCGTGGACAACAGTAGGGCCACGCGGGTCAAAGAAGAAAGAGGCGAAGGCATTAAAAAGTGCCCCAGCCAGGAAGGAGAAAAAGGCAAGGCTCCGCCCCCCCACCACGGCGGCCATCTCCCTCACCATTAAGGAGGGGGCGAAGGAGAGGGGGGCGACCTACGCTAAAATACTCTCGGACGCGAAGGCGCGCATCGACCTCCGGGAGTTCGGCATTAGTAAGCTGGGCTTCCGGGTGGCAGAGTCGGGCGCCCGCATGCTACTAGTTGATGGAGAGGGCGCCTCGGATAAGGCGGACGCTTTTGCAGAAAGGCTAAAAGCGGTCGCCGACCCCGAGCTTGTGCAAGTGGCCCGCCCGGTGAAGTGCGCGGAGATGCGACTCACCGGGCTAGACGACACAGTGACGGTCGCCGAAGTCGTGGCGGCGGCCGCCAAAGAAGGAGGCTGCCCGGCCAACAACATCAGGCCGGGCAAGATTATAGTTGGCCGCAGAGGGGACGGCGCCCTCTGGTTGAGCGTCCCGATAGCGGCCGCCAAGAGGCTTTCAAGCCTAGGGCGGCTGCAAATCGGGTGGACGTCGGCAAAGGTGGTGCTGCTGGCCAAACGGCCCAAGCGGTGCTACCGATGCCTCGCCACGGGCCATATCGGAGCTAATTGCCGGGCCGAGGACCGCAGTGGACTTTGCTTCCGCTGCGGTAAACCTGGGCATAAAATGCCGGACTGCGGGGCAACTCCAAATTGCCCCGTGTGTCAATCGGCCGGCAAATCGGCAGACCACGTTTTGGGGAGCGGCGGCTGCGTCACCTCGACGAAAAAGCCGCCCCCCACGAAGAAGAAGAAGTCGCCCACTAAGAAGGCCCGTCAAAAAGTGGCCAAGGCCGATGGCGCAAGGACGGCACCAGCCGCCCCCGCCATGGACGCCGAATAACAGGCGCCTAAGACCCGCGGGTAGTGATCGGGGGATCGCTACCCGCCTAAAGGGTCCCGAGATGTAAGCTCCCCTATGCCCGGGGAGCTCTCGGAGAAGGAAAGCGGCGGCACACCATCTATGCCGCTGCATGTAGGAGAGCCTATCACAGGCAGGCGCTGCCGGGGTCGTGGACGAATGCAATGCGATACCCATGACCCCGGCCTAGGCGCGAAGGAGGGCATCGTGCGGTTTTTAGTGGATAAACCCGGCGCCAGTCACAGGCGCTGGGGAGTCCCACATAACCCTACGATGTCCCCCGGCGTCGTAGGGTATACGTAACGTATTTTCCGCACGTTAAAAAAAAAAAAAAAAAAAAAAAAAAAAAAAAAAAAAAAAAAAAAAAAAAAAAAAAAAAAAAAAAAGGTTGGGGGTCTGCCAGTTGCGGCGAAGTGCCAGTCCTCGGTGGACCGCAGCCGGAGCTGTTTCCGCTGCGGGAAGCCGGGGCACAAGGCGGCCGAGTGCGGAGCGGACCCGCTCTGCATGCTGTGCGAGGCCACCGGCAAGACGGAAGTGGCACATGTGATGGGGAGCAGCAAATGCGTTTTCGCAAAGCCGCCCCCCGTCGCGAAAGGGAAGCGAAAGGCTCCCTCCAGGGCCCGGCACAAAAAGCCGAAAGCCCAAGTCGCAAGGGCGGTTCAGCCCGCCCCAGCCGTAATGGAGGTGGAAGCATAGGCCCGTGGGTGGCGATCGGGGGATCGCCTCCCACGCAGGCCCCGAGACGAAAAGCTCCCCAATGCCCGGGGAGCTCTCGGAGAAGGAGCCGGTTTGCGGCAAAATTTGAGAGCCGGTTGCGGCACGCGCTGCGGGGTCGTGGAAGAATGCATTAGCGATTCCCACGGCCCCGTCAAAGGCGCTGAAGATGGGCATCGGGGGGTTTTAGACGGTAAACCCCGGTGCACTCCATCTCGCGGGGGTCTGCCAGTTCGTCCACGTTCGTGCCCCTGGGCAACGCTTGGGTGCGCCACCCCGTCTTTTGCGGGGTGAGGTACTCACGCGGCTGAAGGCTGGCGCTATCTTTCTTTCTTCTCTATCTTTCACCACCTATTTTGTTTAACTTTCTTGTTTTGCTTTACTTTTATTTTGTTTATTCTATCCTTTCACCACCTTTTTATTTCTACTCTTACTATCTTTCACTTTTATTTAACTCTTCTGATAGGTGACCTCACACCTGAAAAAAGGCCGCGACCCGGGGTGTCGGAGAGTATAATATGGAGAGTCGCAATTTGAAAAAGATTCCCCGGGTGGGTCCCAGCGATGCTGGGGAATCCCACCCTCCCGCTTCGGCGGGAGGCTGCCCCACGTATACGGGGGGGGCACAACTTGCGAGGGAGGATGAGAGGGTCGCCTCGGCGACGAGCGGAAGTGGAGGCGCGAGAAAGCGCGTGGGTTCGGAGCCGGTGCACCTTACCGCACCGGAGACGGCCCAATTACCGGAAACGACACGAGAGGGGGGTGTGAGGGATGGGCCGCGCGTTGTCCTAGAACGCATGCCCGGCCACCGCCCTAAGCCCCCTCTATATGACTTGGATAGCGAGGACTGTCCCTCGGACACCAGCAGCGTTATATCGCTGGACTCCGAGGGGCTGCCCGCACAATACTCTGATAGGTCTGCGCGCAAGAGGCGCAACACAGAGGAGGAGGACACGGCGCCGTCCACCAGCAAGGGTGCAGCGCCTAAACCCAAAAGGGGGCGCGGCCGGCCGCCGACGACCGGCCAGTATGTCGGCCTGGCCAAAGCCAAGGCCGACTACAATAAACAGAAGGCAGAGGCCCTTCGGCTCCAGGCCGAAGAGGAGGTTGCAGCAGTGGCTCGGGAGGCGAGGAAGGCTAGAGCTTCCGTCCGCTCTAGCCCCTCCCCCACCCGACTCTCCGTTACTTCTCCTGCGGGAGAAGAAGCGTCAGAGCGGACGAGCGCTGCGCTGGTCAAGGTGGTGCAGGACTCATTGGAGACCGTCTATATGGTTGCCACAAGGTCCGCCAACCTTAAAGGTACCTACATTAGGTACCTAAAGGAGGCGGTGAAGAATATTGCGTCGGCCTTTAACGAGGTCCGATCTCGCACTGCCTCAGAGGAGGTGTCGAAATTGGAGGCCCATAATAAACGCCTCGAAGAGCAGATGGCGGCATTGCGCCAGGAGCTCGACGAGTTGCGCAAACGGGCCTCCCGCCCCAAGGACGTGGACATAGAGGAGCTGTTGGCGGAGGTCTCCCGATCAAACGTGGAGACCTTCGGCAACATGCTCAATGCTAGGTTGGCCGGACTCGAGGACCGCCTTTTGCCGGCCCCTAGATTGAGACCACCGCTGGCGGCGGACAGTGCCACTGATGGCACCCCGCCAGCGGCAGCAAAGACGAGGGCGCCGAAGCCCAAAAAGGCGACGGCGCCCTCATACGCGGAAGTGGCGGCACCGAGTGCAGCGGCCCCCTCAGCGGCAGCGCCCACATCGGTTCCGCCAAAGACTAAAAAGAAAAAGAAGAAGCGGCCATCAATGGCCGCTCAGGAGGCGGCGCAAGGGGGAGCGAATACCAACCCCTCCCCCGCCGAGGTTCCGTGGACCACCGTAGGTCCACGCAAGAAGAAAGGGGCGGCTAAACCAGCCAGAGCCGCCCCAAAGAAAAAGAAGAAGGCGAAGCTTCGCCCCCCCACCACGGCGGCCATCACCCTCACCCTCGAGGCGGGGGCTGCGGAAAGGGGGGTGACGTATTCGGACCTGCTGAGCGAAGCGAGAGCGGCGATCGACCTGGGGGAACTCGGCATCCCCAGGCTCGGTTTCCGCCTCGCTGAAACAGGAGCGCGTGTCCTCACCGTTGCTGGTGAGGGGGCGCGGGAGAAAGCGGACGCTCTCGCATCGAGGCTGAGATCCGTCCTGCCTCCGGGCGACGTAAGAGTCGCCCGCCCGGTTCGATGCGTGGAGATCCGTGTCACCGGCATGGAGGACTCTACAACGGCCGCCGATGTCATCGAGGCGGTCGTGAGAGAGGGGGACTGCCCAGCCGACGACATACGGACGGGGATAATGACGGTGGGGCCGCGCGGGGACGTGTCACTATGGATGCGTATCCCGGTCGCGGCCGCCAAGAAGATTTTGGTTTCGGGGCGGCTGCATGTCGGCTGGGTTTGGGCGAAGGTAGTACTGCTGGCCGCGAGGCCAAAGCGGTGCTACCGATGCCTGAGCACCGGCCACGTGGCCGCCAAATGTGAGAGCCTGGTAGACCTCAGCCGGAGATGCTTCCGCTGTGGGAAGCCGGGCCACAGGTTGAACGAATGCGTGGCAGTCCCAAACTGCCTCTTATGTGAGGCGGTCAACAGACCGAAGGAGCACACTCTGGGGAGCAGCGGCTGCACAGCGGCAGCCAAGCCGCCCCCCAGCAAAAAGGGTAAGACTCCGTCCAAAAAGGCCCGGTTCAAGGAACCCAAGGCCTCCGGCGCAAGGGTGGTTCTGCCCACCCCCGCCGAAACGATGGAGTCCTAGACCCGTGGGCGGCGATCGGGGGATCGTCGCCCACATTATGGGTCCCGAGTGCAAGGC
Organism: Glaucopsyche alexis; assembly: GCA_905404095.1. Classification (NCBI taxonomy): domain Eukaryota; kingdom Metazoa; phylum Arthropoda; class Insecta; order Lepidoptera; family Lycaenidae; genus Glaucopsyche; species Glaucopsyche alexis. The sequence continues at coordinate 31,336,720 of FR990047.1, forward strand.
TCCCCTATGCCCGGGGAGCCCTCGGTGAGGCATGCGGCGGCACTACATCCAGCCGCCGCGAAGAAGAGGGCCGGACGCGGCACGCGCTGCGGGGTCGTGGTAGTAGTATCACGCAGTTCCCATGACCCCGCACACAGGCGCAGAAGGAGGCATGGAGGGGTTTTAGTCGGTAAACCCTGGCGCTGTTCATCACCACAGCGCCGGGGGAGTCCGACATACCCCTGCCGCCTTCCCCCGGAGACGGTGGGGGATACGTAACCGTATTTCCCCTCCTAAAAAAAAAAAAAAAAAAAAAAAAAAAAAAAAAAAAAAAAAAAAAAAAAAAAAAAAAAAAAAAAAAAAGGTTAGGTTAGGTTAGGTTGGGGGGGGGGCGATACCGGTTCCTCCACGTGGTGTCCCTGGGCAACGCCTGGGTGCGCCACTCCGCTCTTTACACGGGGTGAGGCACTCAGGCGGCTGATCGCCGGTCTATCATCTATCTTTCACCACCTTTTTATTGTAATTTTCTTGCTTTGCTTTATTTTATTTAGTTTTACTTCTATCTTTTCACCATCTTTTCTTCTTCTATCTTTCTTGTTTTTTGTTAACTCTTTGATGGGGGAGCTCACCCCCGAAAAAAGAGACCGCGACCCGGGGTGTCGGAGTTTTGAGGAATGGCAGATCACACTTTGAAAAATATTCCCCGGGTGGGTCCCAGCATTGCTGGGGAATCCCACCCTCCCGCTTCGGCGGGAGGCAGCTCCTTGTATACGGGGGGGGCACAAATTGTGATGAGGGAAGAGGCGGTCGCTTCTGCGACGGAGAAGGAGAATGGCGCGACAGCGCGAACTGGGCCCGGGCCGGTGCACCTTACCGCACCGGAACGGGAACCAATAACGGACGAGGACACAGATTTCTCGCAGCCGATCCCCAATGGCAGGGAACGGTTGCTTGAGATGCTCAGGAAAAAGAAGCTACGGGGCGACTCGGATCTCCCGCGAGTGATGCTCACTCGCGACTTGATCATCGAGCGCTCCCTCTACCGGACTGACAGTGACGACTGCTTCTCGGACTCCAGTGATATGTCGGGTATATCACTGGACTCCGAGGGGCTGCCCGTCATACCCCCGGAACGGACGAGCCTTAAGAGGCGAAACTCGGAGGAGGACATGGCGCCGCCCATTAGTAAGGGCGCGGTGCCAAAGGCGAAACGCGGACGCGGCCGGCCACCATCAACCGGCCAGTACGTCGGCCTAGCTCGGGCCCAAGCTGAGCTCAATAAGGAGAAAGCGGAAAGCCTCCGGCTGCAAGCCGAGGCCGAAATCGCAGAGACGGCGAGGGTAGCGAGACAGGCGAGAGCGTCCATCAGCTCAAGCCCTAACGTTCCCACAGGAGAGAAAGTGTCAGAACAGACCAGCACGGCTCTGACTAGGAGCGTCGAGGCTTCGCTGGAGACGATCCATATGGTCGCCACGAAGTCCTCGAACCTCAAAGGGACGTTCCAGAGACACTTAAAGGAGGCGGTAGTGGCCATAAGAGCAGCGGTGGCCGAGATGAAGGGCCGCTCAACTACCGACGAGATGGCGAAACTCGAGGCCCAAAATGCGCGGCTCGAGAAACAGGTGACCGAAATGCGTCGCGAGCTTGACGAGCTGCGCCGGCGGACGGCACATCCCGCGGAGAAGGACTTGCGTCAACTGTTGTCGGAGGTATCTCGTACCAACATAGAGACCTTCGGCAACATGTTGAACGCCAGACTGGCCGGGCTGGAGGACCGCCTCCTCCCAGAGCCACGCCGCCGGCCCTCGCTGGCAGCGGCAAGAGAGTTGAGGGAGAAAACCCCAGAAGAGACAGTGGCGGCAATGAGCACAGCGGCACCACCTGAGGCCCCTGCTGCGCCCGCGCCACCGAAGGCTAAAAAAGCCAAAAAGAAGAAGCGGCCATCGATGGCCGCCCAGGAGGCGGCGAAAGGGAGAGCACAAACAAGCTCCTCCCCCGCTGAGGCCCCGTGGACCACCGTCGGACCACGAAAGGCCGAAAAGAAGAAGGGGGCGGCTAGAACAGCCAAGGCCGCCCCGAAGAAGAAAAGGAAAAAGGCGAGGTTGCGCGTTCCGACCACTGCGGCAGTCACCCTCACCCTGGAGGCGGGGGCTGCGGAGCGGAACGTAACTTACGCCTCTGTGCTCGCAGAAGCAAGGAGCAAGATCGACCTGGCGGAGTTCGGGATACCCAAACTCGGATTCCGCCTGGCCGAAACAGGCGCCCGAGTCCTGCTCCTGTCAGGAGACGGCGCCCAGGAGAAGGCCGACGCCTTTGCCACACGGCTGAAAGAAGTGCTCGACCCAGGAGTCGTGCGAATCGCCCGCCCGGCGAAGTGCGCGGAAATGCGCATCTCCGGGCTGGACGACGCGACGACGGCCGCCGACGTCATCAAGGCGGTCGTTACAGAAGGAGGATGCCCGGCCATCAACATCCGGTCGGGCAAAATAGTCGTGGGCCCTAGGGGCGCAAGGTCAATCTGGCTGAGCGTTCCTATTGCGGCCGCAAAGAAGCTCTCGAGCTCAGGGCGGCTGAAAGTCGGTTGGGTCCTGGCAAAGGTGGCACTGCTGGCCGCGAGGCCAATGCGGTGTTACCGGTGCCTGGACACCGGTCACTTGGCGGCCAAGTGTGTGTGCTCGGTAGACCTCAGCCGGAATTGCTTCCGCTGCGGGAAACCGGGACACAGGGCGCCAGAATGCGGGGCAGATCCCAACTGCCCCGTGTGTGAGACGGTTGGGAAACCAAAGGAGCACGTACTGGGGGCTGCTGGCTGCATTACAGCTGCCAAAAAGCCGGCTCCTGGGAAGAAAAAGGGAAAGGCTCCCACAAAAAAGGCCCGGTTTAAAGAAGCCAAGGCCTCCGGCGCAAGGGCGGTTCCGCCCGCCCCCGCCGAAGTGATGGAGTCCTAGACCCGTGAGCGGCGATCGGGGGATCGCTGCTCACACTATGGGTCCCGAGCGTAAAGCTCCCCTATGCCCGGGGAGCTCTCGGAGGAGGCAAGCGGCGGCACAACACCAAGCCGCCGCACAGAAGAGAGCCGGTCGCGGCACGCGCTGCGGGGTCGTGGAAGAATGCTAAGCGATTCCCATGGCCCCGCCAATAGCGCCGAAGAAGGGCATCGGGGGGTTTTAGTGAGTAAGCCCCGGTGCACCTCCATCCGCACCGGGGGAGTCTCACATACCCCTGCCGCCCTCCCCCGGGGACGGCGGGGGATACGCAAAGTATTTCCCCCCGTAAAAAAAAAAAAAAAAAAAAAAAAAAAAGGTTAGGTTGGGGGACCCCCCCCCCCGGGGGCGAAACCGGTTCCTCCAAGTTGGTGTCCCTGGGCAACGCCTGGGTGCGCCACTCCGCTCTCTACACGGGGTGAGGTACTCAGGCGGCTGAACGCCGGTCTTTCCTATCTTTCTATCTGTTTTAGTTTACTCTTCTTTTGCATAGTTTTATTTATTTTTGTCTATCTTTCAACACCTTTTCTTTCCTATCTTTTCTATTTTGTTTACTCTACTGTGCGTGTGTGTTAGGTTTTGCGTGATAGGTGTTTGTCTGAATGGTGATGGATGGGCTTTTACGGCCCCTAATCCAAGGTTTTGGTGTCCGGCCATGGGATGCGTGGCGAACAGGCGGTTTCGTCGTGAGGGCACTGGGGCAGAATCCCCCCTAATGGATCGGGCCAGCATCAGCCCTTATTGAGCAATAATGGAGGTCCGTAATGATAAAAATTGTCCCCGGGCGGGTCCCGACAATGTCGGGGAATCCCGCACCTCTCCGAAAGGGGAGGTCTGGCCCACGTATACGGGGGGTGCCACCATTACGAGTGGGAGTGTGGAGGCCGTTGCAACGGCGAGTGTAGGTGAAGGTGCGACAAGCGCAAATCCGAAACTGGTGCCCCTAACCGCACCGGTGGCGGACCAATTATTGACGGACGAGGATACCGACTTTTCCCAACCAGTGGAAAATGGCAGAGAGCGGCTCTTGAGACTGCTACACCGAAAGAAATTAAGAGGCGACACGGAGGGGCTCGCGCGCGTTCAGCGCGATCGCGAGCTTATCCTCCCCTCTTCAATAAAGAATGAGACAGTGGCGGCGGGGAATACTAGCGTAGCCTCACCGCGCGTACCGCTCGTGATGCTAACGCGCGCGCTACTCTCCGCACGCCCAACCGGACTTGACAGCGACGACTACTTCTCGGACTCCAGTGATATGTCGGCCATATCACTGGACTCCGAGGGGCTGCCCGTCATTCCCGAACCCGCACCTCGGAAGAGGAAGAACAGCAATGACGATGTGCCGTCTCTCAACAAAGGGGCGGTACCCAAGCCTAAAAAGGGACGTGGCCGGCCACCAACAACCGGCCAATACGTCGGCCAGGCGAAGGCCCAAGCCGAGTACAACCGGCAGAAAGAGGAGAGCCTTCGATTGGAGGCGGAAAGAGAAGTCGCAGAGACGGCACGGGCGGCAAGGGAAGCGCGAGCCTCCCCCCAACTAAGCGTTCCAACGGTCGAAGACGACCAAAGTAAGACAAGCGCAGCACTAAACGCAAGCGTGTAAAGGTCGCTGGAGACCATAAGCATGGTCGCCAGTAGGTCCAGTAATTTGAAAGGGACTTATCAGCGGTTCCTTAAGGATTCGGTCGCCAATATAAAGGCGGCCGTCGCCGAGATGAGGGGCCGCTCACAAAGTGATGAAATGCGGGCACTGGAAGCCCGAAACCAACAGCTCCAACGGCAGATCGACGACATGCGCCGGGAGCTGGAAGAGCTACGGCGGCAAGCGACCAAACCCGCTACCGATGACCTGCAGAAGCTGTTGTCGGAGGTCTCGCGTTCCAACATCGAGACCTTCGGCAACATGCTGAACGCGAGGCTCGCAGGCCTGGAGGATAGACTCCTGCCAGAGAAAAGGAGGAGGCCACCGCTGGCGGCAGACGCCTCACCGGCCGCAAGTGTCGAGGCTTTCATAGAAGTAGAAGTGCCGAAGTCTTGTGAGAGGAAGGTAAAGGCTAAAGAGAAGAAAAAGGCGGCAGCAGATACAGTGGCGCCAATACAGGCTTCCACTGCATCCGTGCCACCCAAAAATAAGAAAGGAAAGAAGAAGAAGAATAAGTCGCTGGCCGCAAAAGAGGCCGAGCAGGCAAGGGCAACTCCAACCGCTCCACCTACGACAGACGCCACACGGACCACTGTCGGGTCAAAAGGTCGTAAGCGAACAGAGAAGAAGAAGGGAGCCGCCAAAACGGAGGGCCCTAAGAAAAGAAAGAAGGCAAAACTGAAGCCTCCCAAAACGGCGGCGATCACCCTCACCATGGAGGCGGGGGTGATAGAAGAAAAGAAGGCGACATACGCCTCTATCCTTGCAGAGGCGAGGAACAAGATATGCCTGGCGGAACTCGGCATCTCCAAGGTCGACTTCCGCCTGGCGGAGACGGGCGCCCGGGTCCTCGAAATATCGGGAGAGGGTGCCCAAGAGAAGGCGGACGCCCTGGCAACGAAAATGAGGGCAGTCTTAGACACGAGACTGGTAAAAATCAGTCGCCCGGTGAAACGCGCTGAAATGTTGGTCACCGGGTTAGATGACTCGACGACGGCAGCCGACATTATTGACGCGGTCGCAAGAGAGGGAAGTTGCCCGGCCACCGACATCCGGTCGGGCAAAGTGATAGTAGGCCGAAAGGGCGTGCGAAGCCTCTGGCTGTGCGCACCTGTAGCAGCCGTCAAGAAGCTTACCAGCTCTGGACGGCTGCAAGTCGGCTGGGTCTTGGCAAGGGTAGTGCTGCTTGCCGCGAGGCCAAAGCGGTGCTACCGTTGCCTGGACACTGGCCACCTGGCGGTGAATTGCTCGTGTCCGGTGGACCTCAGTGGTACATGTTTCCACTGTGGTGCACAAGGGCACAAGGCGCCCGAATGCACGGCGCCACCTAATTGTCTCGTTTGTGAGGCGTTGGGGAAAGGAGAGAAGGGACACATACTGGGGAGCAGTGGCTGTGTAACAGCAAAGCCGCCCCCCGGCACTAAGAAGGGAACGGCTCCCTCAAAGGCTCGGCCACGAAGGCCAAGGCCTCAAGGCGCAAGGGCGGGTTCACCCGCCCCCGCCATGGAAGTGACGGACGCCTAGACCCGTGGGCGGTGATCGGGGGATCGCTGCTCACACAATGGGTCCCGAGACGACAGGCTCCCCAATGCCCGGGGAGCTCTCGGTCAGGCAAGCGGAGGCGCAACACCGCCGCAAAGAAGCGGGCCGGACGCGGCACGCGCTGCGGGGTCGTGGAGCATGCTTCCGCGATTCCCACGTCCTCGCATTGGCGCAGAAGGAGGGCATGGGGGGGTTTTAGTCGGTAAACCCCGGTGCACTCCATCTCGCGCCGGGGGAGTCCGACATACCCCTGCTGCCTTCCCCCGGGGGCAGCGGGGGATTCGTAACGAATTTCCCCCCCTCAAAAAAAAAAAAAAAAAAAAAAAAAAAAAAAAAAAAAAAAAAAAAAAAAAAAAAAAGGTTGGGGGACCCCCGACAAATGCGATGCTACAAATTGGCGACGTTAGCGTCGAAATCGGGAAGGAGTTGAAGTACCTGGGACTCATCCTGGACTCCAGATGGACGTTCGCCGAACACTTCCGTCGGCTGGCGCCAAAACTGAAGAAGACAGCTGCGACCCTTGGGCGCCTCTTGCCCAACATTAGGGGACCAGGGTCCAGCTGCCGGCGGCTGTATACAGGGGTCTTAAGATCCATGGCCCTGTATGGAGCCCCCGTATGGGCGGAAAACCTGAGCGCCCAAAACAAGGCGCTTATACGGAGCCCACAGCGGACAATGGCGCTGCGCATGATCCGCGGCTATCGAACGATAGCCAGCGACGCAGCACTCGCTCTAGCCGGAACGCCACCATGGGACATAGAGGCCCGCGGTCTGGCAGAGATTTATTTCCGCACGGCGGAGTATAAGAGGAGAGGGGAACGGGTATCACCTGAACTGACAGCCCGATGGCGCCGCCAGGCACGCATCATCACAATGCGGACCTGGGAAGACAGACTGGCGTCCCCTACAGCCGGACATAGAACAGTGGCGGCAATTCGGCCCCACTTACAGCAGTGGGTGGCGCAAACGAGGGGCTCCCTCACCTACCGAATGGTGCAGATGTTGACCGGGCACGGGTGCTTCGGCCATTACCTGCACCATACGGCCAAACGGGAACCGACACCCCGTTGCCACCACTGCGATAACGGCGACGACACAGCGCAGCACACGCTCGAGGCTTGCCCTGCCTGGGTGGAGCAACGAGCGGTGCTTTGTGCTACTACCGGACTTGACATAAGCCTCCCGGCCTTAGTGACAGCTATGGTTCGGTCGAGGGAAGGATTTGACGCAATCGCCACCTTCTGCGAGGAAGTCATCTCACAGAAGGAGGCAGCAGAACGGGCTAGAGAAGCGGACATGGCCGCGGACCCCGTTCGCAGGAGGCGAGGAGGGCGCAGACGCGCCAATTACGAGCGCCAGCTCCCCCCCTAAATAGGACTCGGGTGGCGGGGTGGGGGCCCCGTCGCCCATTGCACGAGTCCCACCGGTAGAAGAGCGCCCGGTGCCTCGGGCTGCTCTCCCGGAGGATGCGGCAGTTAGATCTGCCGCGCGGAGGTTCTGCTGCAAATGCAGATGCCGCTTACTGGGCCGCTGCAGTTATCGCCTCAGGCGGGTCCGGCGGCCCAGCAGCTTAGCGGAGGAGGAGGCACCTTGGGGTTTTAGTGCGGTAACCCCGGGCGATACCATCTACGCCGGGAGAGTCCCACATACCCCGGTGGCCCGTCCCCAGTCCGCCGGGGATCCATAAAGGATTTCCCCAAGTAAAAAAAAAAAAAAAAAAAAAAAAAAGGTTAGGTTGGGGGGGGCGATACCGGTTCCTCCTCGTGGTGTCCCTGGGCAACGCCTGGGTGCGCCACTCCGCTCTTTACACGGGGTGAGGCACTCAGGCGGCTGATCGCCGGTATTTCTCTATCTTTCTTTCTGTTTGTAGTTTACTCTTCTTTTGCATAGTTTTATTTATTTTTGTCTATCTTTCAACACCTTTTCTTTTCTGTCTTTTCTCTTTTTGTTTACTCTTCTGTGCGTGTGTGTTAGGTTTTGCGTGATAAGTGTTTGTCTGAATGGTGATGGATGGGCTTTTACGGCCCCTAATCCAAGGTTTTGGTGTCCGGCCATGGGATGCGTGGCGAACAGGCGGTTTCGTCGTGAGGGCACTGGGGCAGAATCCCCCCTAATGGATCGGGCCAGCATCAGCCCTTATTGAGCAATAATGGAGTGCAACAAGGAAAGTATTCCCCGGGTGGGTCCTCTTACGAGGGAATCCCACACTCCCGCTTCGGCGGGGGGTCGCCCCACGTATACGGGGGGGGCACCTGTTGCTTTGGTGGAGGAGAAGGTGGCCGTTTCGACGGCGAGTGCAGAGACAGGCGCGATGACGCGCGTTGGTTTGGTGCCGGTGCCCATAACCGCACCGGAGACGGACTTAACGGCGATTTCCGAGGACGCTTGTGTCCTCAAAAACGACGATAACAGGCTTGTGAAACGTCTTCCGATTGTGCAGCTAGAAAGGTTAGATGGCTCTGAAGGCGGTTCACGGGCGGCGACACCTAGTACCAAAAGCAAGTTCTTCGACATAGAAGGAGGAACTTCTGACGACTTTGAGAGTAGCAATGAGACCGCCATCTCTCAGAGCCGCGAGGAAAGAAGGAAAGAGGATGAATTGGAGAGGACGAGGCGACGCTTCCGCAAAAGACGCGGAAGCGAAGTAGAGGACGATACAGACTCAGAAAAGGGAAAGGGCGCGGCCACCCCGAAAGGTAAAAAACGCGGCAGGGGCAGACCACCCACTACCGGTGATTACGTGGGTTGGGCCAAGGCCAAAAAGGAACATCTCGCCCTCGAACGGGAGGCCCTCAAGATCGAGGCCGAACGCGAGATTCTGGACATGACGAGGAAAATCCAACAGACACGCTCGCAAAGTCTGTCAGAGTCCTCTAATATATCGGACACAACAATGATGGAGGAGGACGAGGTCACAGCGGCAAAACTAGGCTCTAGAATAACCAGGGGCCTAGAAGCAATCACCAAAGTGGCCAAAACGTCTGGAAACCTAAGCGGAACTTACGTGAAGGCACTTAAAATGGCGGTCAACGATATCCAGGAGTCATGCTCGGTCCTCTTTGGACGCTCAACGTCCGAGGAAACTAGAGCCTTGGAGGCGGCTAACACGCGACTCTCCAAAGAGCTAGCGGAACTAAAGGCCGAACTCGCGAACGTTAAGCGCGAGCTCAATAACATCCGACCTCAGAACACCCTTGTGGCCCCCTCACTCAGCGTAGAAGAGATGCTGGAGCGGGCAGTCCGAGAGGCGGTCTCTTTGTCGAGCGCACGGCTTGACGCTCGTCTGGAGTCCCTGGAGGCCCGGCTTCTCCCGGAGCCACGACTTCGCCCTCCCCTCGCTGCGGATAAAAGGAGAGATGCAGCCCAAGACACACAACCATCCGTGTCGAGGGCCACGAAAAAGACGCCGGAACCAGAACCGGTGGTATCGACACTGGCGCCCCCGCTAAATCCTGGTCCGGCCCAAAAGAAAAAGAAGGTGAAGGTGAAGAAATCTGCAGCTGCAGTAGAAGCAGCCGCCGCGAGACGCGATGCCGCAGAAACACCAGCTGCGTCGAGACCACCCTCCACACAAGAGTGGACGCAGGTGGTCAAGAGGAAGGGAAAAGATAAGAAAGGAGAAGAAAATAATACTGCAAATAGAAAGAATAAGAAGGGAAAGAAAAAGAGCAGGAATCTGCGCGCCCCTAAATCTGCAGCGGTAGTCATAACGCTGCAGCCGGGCGCAGCAGACAAAGGCGTCACATATAAAGACGTTCTAAATAAGGCGAAGAGAGATGTGGATCTGGCGGCCCTGGACATCCCAGCTGTCAAATTTAAACTGGCTGTGACCGGGGCCCGTATGTTCGAAGTCTCGGGTGCGGCCTGCAAGGAAAAAGCCGACGCCCTTGCAGGCAAACTAAAGGAACTGCTTGGAGAGGAAGACGTCCGTATATCTCGGCCACAAAAGTGCGCCGAGTTGCGAATTACAGGTCTCGATGACTCTGCCTCGGCAGCAGAGATCGCAGCAGCCATCGCAAGACCTGGTGGCTGCACTCCCGACAACGTTAAAGTCGGGGAAATACGCCTGGATAGGAGTGGCCGCGGCACGGCCTGGGTCAAGTGCCCGGTCGAAGCTGCTAAGCAAGTAACGGCACCAAATACGAAAGTGTATGTGGGGTGGACTGTCGTTCGTGTGACGCTCTTGTCCGCGCGCGTCATGCGGTGTTACCGATGTCATGAAGTGGGTCACACGCGGGCGACCTGTCCTTCGGAATCTGATCGTGGTGAGCTTTGCTTCCGCTGCGGTCAGCCCGGCCATTCGTCCCGACAGTGTGGAAACCCGCCTCACTGCGCAGTGTGCGCGGCGAAGGGCAAACCAGCGGACCACAGCGTGGGGAGCAAACCCTGCGGGAAGTCCGCAACAAAAGCGAGGAAGGGCTCTAAAAAGAACCAAGCTCCCAAGAAGACCGCCACACCATCCACGGCGGCCTCCGGTGCTGGAGCGGTCCCTATGGAGGCCCAATAACGGCCACCCAACGCTTTCTTCAGGGCAACCTGAACCACTGCGCTCAGGCGCAGGATCTGTGGGTTCAGGAGATTCTGCGGAGGGAAATTGATGTCGCCGTTGTTGCTGAACCGTATCGCGTTCTGGCCAGGGGTGACTGGATCGGGGACGCCAACTCGTCGGTCGCCTTAGTCCTCGGCCCCAAAATCGTGCCTCCACCCTCAAGGAACACGACTAGGGGCCACGGATTCGTCGTTACCACCTTGGGAGCCCTCACCGTGGTGGGGATCTATTTCTCCCCCAATAGGACGCTCGCCGAGTTCGAGGCGTTCCTGCTCCAGCTGACCGCCGTTGTTGAGGGAGCATCTCGACCCGTAATCGTCGCCGGAGACTTCAACGCGAAGTCTACGCTGTGGGGTTCCCCGGCGACGAATGCAAGAGGCCGCGTGGTCGAAGATTGGCTGATCACCACCGGCCTGGTCCTAGCAAACCGCGGTGCTGTCAGCACATGCGTCCGGCGTCAGGGCGAGTCCATAATAGACCTGACACTGGTCAGCCCGACCATCGCCCAACGCATCACAGAATGGCAAGTCTTGAGTCGCACTGAGACTCTATCGGATCACCAATACATCTCCTTCGTCGTCTCCGCCCACTCGTCGGAGCTGGGCCGCACAACTTCACCTGGTAGCGGCCCAAGGTGGTCCCTGAGGAGGCTAGATCGAGACCTGCTCGAGGAAGCAGCCATTGCCGCGTCGTGGGCGCCTCTTCCCTCCGAAGACATTGAAGAATGCTCAGAATGGCTCAACGAGGCCGCGCGCAACATCTGTGACGCCTCAATGCCGCGAGTGGGACCTTTAAAGCCCCGGCGCCAAACGTATTGGTGGTGTCCAGAACTAAGGCGACTCAGAAAAGAGTGTGTGACTGCTCGACGCCGCTACCTGCGATACCGCAGAAGGCAGAATCGGGATGAGGAAGAAGAGGAGACTATCTATGATGGATACCGCACGGCACGCCACAACTTGCGCGACGCCATCCGCGCGGCGAAAAAGGAGGCATGGGACGAGTTCCTGGGAACTCTCGAGCAGGACCCGTGGGGCAAGCCTTACAAATGGGTGAGGCAGAAACTTCGCCCTGCTGGCCCACCGCTCACCCAGAACTTGCAACCAGAGCTCCGCAGATCCATAGTCTCGACCCTTTTCCCACTTAGGGCCGAGTGGTCCCCACCAACAATGGCACCACACACTGCGGAATCTGAGGACGAAGAGGAAGTGCCGCCCGTAACGGCAGGAGAACTGGCAGCAGCGGTCCATAAAATGGGTCTGAAGAATACGGCCCCCGGTCTTGACAACGTCCCCGGGCGCGTCTGGGTTCTCGCTATGGAGCAGATGGAAGCGCGCGTGCTCACCGTTTTGACCAGTTGTCTGGTCCAGGGTAGAGTACCGCGGCGCTGGAAGACCGGCAAACTCGTGCTGCTCAGGAAGAACGGGCGACCAGAGGACCAGCCGTCGGCCTACCGCCCTATTGTGTTGCTCGACGAGATCTGTAAGACGCTGGAGCGGATCATCGTGGCGCGTCTCACCAGCCATCTCGAGCGCGTCGGCCCAGCTCTGAGCGAGAACCAGTACGGTTTCCGCTCATGTCGGTCAACCATAGACGCGGTGGCGCGACTTCGGTCGATAACAGACGAGGAGATCTCCCGGGGTGGGGTGGTTTTGGCGGTCTCGCTGGACATCACCAACGCCTTTAACTCCCTGCCCTGGGACACAATTAAAGAGGGACTCCGGTACCACCGCGTGCCGAGGTACTTACGCAACACCATCTGCGACTACCTATCGGCACGCTCGGTGCAGTACCCAACCGGATATGACTGGGAAGAGCAGGAAGTGGTCTGCGGCGTCCCGCAGGGCTCGGCTCTAGGTCCAACCCTGTGGGACATTGGATTTGACTATGTGCTTCGCGGTGCCAACCTACCTGGCGTGGAGCTTATCGCGTATGCCGACGACACCCTTGTCGTTTGTCGTGGCAAGACGCACCGCGAAGCAACAATCCTCGCGACAGCGGCGGTCGCGCAGGTGGTCCGGCGGATTCAGGCGCTGGGCCTGACGGTGGCACTCCACAAATCCGAGGCCCTATCTTTCCACGGGCCGAGGAACTCGCCTCCGCTCGGTCTAGCGGTCATTGTAAGTGGGACAAGAATTGACGTGGCGTCCTCCATGACATACCTCGGCCTGGTACTCGACAGTCGATGGACTTTCCAAGACCATTTCCGCTGCTTGACCGAGAAGGTCGGTCGATCAGCGGGAGCCTTGGCTTCGCTCTTACCGAATCTCGGGGGGCCGAGCCTGAGTTGTCGGCGCTTATACATGGGCGTCATCCGCTCAATGGCGATGTACGGCGCGCCGATCTGGGCCGAACATCTGTCGCCCACAAATCGGCTCGCCCTAGGTAGGCTCCAGAGAATTATGGCAACGCGAGCAGTGCGTGGATACCGCACCATCTCAAAGGATGCGGCATGCCTGCTCGCGGGAAGCGTCCCGTGGGACCTGGATGCTCAAGCCCTCGCCGACGTCTACTGGCGTGGCGCAGAGATCCGCGCAGGGGGCAGCAACCCCCTTCCGGACGCCGTACGTCGGTGGAGGGACCAGGCTAGAGAGAGGACCCTCGAGTTGTGGGAAGAACGGCTGCAAGAGCCGCAAGTCAGTGTGGACTTGGTGCTGGCCATCCGCCCAGTGCTAAGGGAGTGGCTTGATAGACCAAAAGGCGCGCTCTCATTCCGCCTCACACAGGTGCTGACCGGGCACGGTTGCTTCGGTCGGTACCTGTGCGAGATCGTCGGGAGAGAGGAAACCACACGCTGCCACCACTGCGACGCGGACAGGGACACGGCCGAACACACCGTTACGGCCTGTCCCTCATGGACTGGGCAACGCGCGGCCCTTGAGGCTGCCATCGGACGTGACCTCTCACTGCCAGCACTGGTGCGTTCCATGCTGAGCAGTGAGCTCGAGTGGAAAGCGGTGGATGACTTCGCGAACGAAGTGATCTCCGCGAAAGAAGAGGCCGAACGCATAAGAGAAAGGGAGGCGCTCGACCCTCGACGACGGAGTCGGCAAAGGCGACGTAGGGTCAACAATGACGACCGAAACGTCCCGCCTTAGCCAGGGAGCTCGGGGCGGCGGTGTGGGGATGCCGCCGCCCATTGCACTGAGTCCCCGAGATGGTCGCGATGCGCAGCGTACTCTTCGCGCATCGCGACACCAGAGAGAAAGGCCTATGCAAGCCCTCGAAGGGCCTCTGCTCGGCTTTAGGAGCCCACAAGTGCTGCTCCAAAGAAGAAGGGCCTGCTGAGTCAAAATGCAGGCGCACGCTCGCCGAGTCGCGGAGCAAGCTCACGCGTTCCCGTGGCCCGGCTTTAGCGGTACGTGGAAGAGTACCGACGGGTTTTAGTGGGTAGGGTTGCGGTCAACTTACCATCTTGACGGCCGCAGCGAGTCCCACATACCCGATGGGGGGTCCCCGCCCCTCTTGGGATGCGTAAAGGCATTCCCCGTCGCAAAAAAAAAAAAAAAAAAAAAAAGGTGAGGTTGGGGGGGGTTAGGTTAGGTTGGGGGCGATACCGGTTCCTCCACGTTGGTGTCCCTGGGCAACGCCTGGGTGCGCCACTCCGCTCTCTACACGGGGTGAGGTACTCAGGCGGCTGAACGCCGGTCTTTCCTATCTTTCTATCTGTTTTTAGTTTACTCTTCTTTTGTTACTTTATTTACTTTTTATCTATCTTTCAACATCTTTTCTTTTCTATCTTTCATTTTTATTTAACTCTTCTCTACCATTTTGTGTGTTTGCTTGAATGAGTCTGTGTGTGTTTGTGTGACGGATGGACCCATGGGTCCCTAACCCCAAGCTGGTGACGGCCGGTGATGGGGTGCATGGCGAGCAGGTGGCTGCGCAACTAGGTCGTGGGGCAGAATCCCCCCTAATGGATCGGGTCAGACTCAGCCCAAACTTGATCAAAAATGGAGTGCAATACGGAAAAAAATACTCCCCGGGTGGGTCCTCTCACGAGGGAATCCCACACTCCCGCTTCGGCGGGGGGTCGCCCCAAGTATACGGGGGGGGCACCTATTGCAGTTGAGGAAGAGGAGAGGAGGATAGAGAGGGAGAACGACAACAACCTTGGCAATGTTATACTGGAAAATGATAATCGTGACGATCTGGCAATGACGACAGCGAGTGAAGGCGAAGGTGGATCGCGAGCGGTGACGCCCGCATTCACCAGTTCAGCGAGTAGGTTTTTCCGAAAGCTTCCCGGAAATGGAACGGAGGAAGAGAGTGGAAATGAGACCGCCACCTCTCAAAGCCAAGACAGAGACAGTGATAAAGAGAGGAAACGGGACAGGTTCTTGCGCAAGAGGCGCGGAACCGAAGACAGTCCAGAGAAGGAGAAAGGGGCAACCCGTAAACCCGCCTCAAAACGCGGCAGAGGCAGGCCCCCCACTACAGGGGAATATGTCGGTATGGCCAAGGCCAAACAGGACCTTCTGGAAATGGAGCAGAAGGCTCTGGAGGTTGAGGCCGAACGACTAATAGTAGAGTCGGCAAAGAAGATTCCGCAGCTACGGTTACACCGGCTGTCGGAACCTTCTGATTCCTCGGACGCGACAATGGTGGAGGACGAGAACGAGGAGATCACGGCGGCAAAGCTGGGCG
This sequence comes from Glaucopsyche alexis, assembly GCA_905404095.1. NCBI lineage: Eukaryota > Metazoa > Arthropoda > Insecta > Lepidoptera > Lycaenidae > Glaucopsyche > Glaucopsyche alexis. The sequence goes on from FR990047.1 coordinate 31,352,060, forward strand.
CGGTGATAAATGAGAGTCTGGGGACCATTAATGACGTGGCCCAGATATCAAAAAATTTGAAGGGGACATCCGTCAAGGCCCTTAAGAAGGCGGCAACTGCCATACAGAGGGCGTGCTCAACCCTCCTGAATCGCTCGGCTTCGGCGGAAACGAGGGCCTTGGAGGCGGCGAACACACGCCTCTCTAGGGACCTCGCAGAAATGAAGATGGAGTTAGAGGCCGTCAAGCGCAAGTTAGCTGAGGCCCAACCACAGTCCGCTCCCATAAACAAGGAGCTGAATGTTGCAGAGCTTTTACAGAGAGCAGTGCGCGAGGCGGTCTCCGTAACAAGCGCCCGGATGGACGCGCGGCTGGAGAGTTTGGAGGCCCGGCTTCTACCAGAGCCGCGCCTACGTCCTCCCCTTGCCGCGGACAGAAAGAAGGACGGTGCAGCCCCGGTACCAACACCCGCAGGGCTGACACAAATAGAAAAGGAGAAGAGGACAACTCCGCCCGAACCGTCAGTGACGACGCTGATGCCTCCGACGAATCCAGGCCCGGCGTCCAAAAAGGCCAAGAAGAAAGCGCGAAAGTCTGCCGCAGCCACTGAAGCGGCAGCTGCGAGAAGCGACACTGCAACAACAGCAGCGGCGTCGCAACCCGCCACCACTTCGGAGTGGACACAGGTGGTAAAGAATGGGAAAGTAGCCAAGAAGAAAGGGGAAGAAAAGAAGGCCCCTAAAAAGAAAAAGAAAAGGAACAGCCAACTCCGCGCTCCTAAGTCTGCGGCTGTAATACTTACGCTGCAGCCAGAAGCGGCACATCGAGGTGTTTCTTACAAAGACGTCCTTGAGAAGGCCAAACAACGGCTCGATCTGGCTACTCTGGACATTCCGGCGGTGAAATTTAAGCTGGCCGTAACCGGGGCCCGTATGCTCGAAGTCTCAGGCTCGGCCTGCAAAGAAAAGGCCGACGCCCTCGCGGGCAAATTGAGGGAAGTATTCGGAGAGGAGGAAGTCCGCATATCTCGGCCTCAAAAGTGCGCCGAGTTGCGAATTACAGGATTGGATGATTCTGCCTCGGCGGCAGAGATCGCTGCAGCCATCGCAAGACCTGGTGGCTGCACCCCCGACGACGTCAAGGTCGGGGAAATACGCCTGGATCGGAGTGGCCGCGGTACGGCCTGGGTCAAGTGCCCGGTCGAGACTGCCAAACAAGTGACGGCACCGAACACCAGAGTGTACGTCGGGTGGACCGTGGTGCGTGTGACGCTCTTGACTGCGCGCATCATGCGGTGCTACCGCTGCCACGAAGTAGGGCACACGAGGGCGACTTGCCCCTCCGAAACTGACCGAGGCGAGCTCTGTTTCCGCTGCGGTCAGCCTGGCCATTCGTCCAGACAGTGCGGAAATCCTCCTCACTGCGCAGTATGCGTAGCAAAGGGAAAGCCGGCGGACCACAGCGTGGGGAGTAAATCCTGCGGGAAGGCCGCACCAAAGAAGAGGAATGGATCTAAAAAGAGTCAAGCACCCAAAAAAGTCGCCACACCATCTACGGCGGCTTCCGGTGCTGGAGCGGTCCCTATGGAGGCCCAATAACGGCCACCCAACGTTTTCTTCAGGGAAACCTGAACCACTGCGCTCAGGCGCAGGATCTTTGGGTTCAGGAAATTCTGCAAAGGGAAGTCGACGTCGCCGTTGTTGCCGAGCCGTATCGCGTGCTGGCCAGGGGAGACTGGATCGGGGATACCGACTCGTCGGTCGCCATAGTCTTCGGCCCCAAAATCGTGCCTCCGTCCTCAAGGAACACGACTAGGGGCCACGGATTCGTCGTTGCCATCCTGGGGACCTTCACCGTGGTGGGGGTCTATTTCTCCCCCAATAGGACACTCGCCGAGTTCGAGGCATTCCTGCTCCAGCTGACCTCCGTTGTTGAGGGAGCATCTCGACCCGTAATCGTCGCCGGAGACTTCAACGCGAAGTCTACGCTGTGGGGTTCCCCGGCGACGAATGCGAGAGGTCGCGTGGTCGAGGACTGGCTGATCTCCACTGGCCTGGTAGTGGCGAACCGAGGTGCTGTCAGCACATGCGTCCGACGTCAGGGCGAATCAATAATAGACCTGACTTTGGTCAGTCCGACTATCGCCCCACGCGTCACTGAATGGAGAGTCTTAAGTCGCACTGAGACTCTATCGGATCACCAATACATCTTCTTCGTCGTCTCCGCTCACACGTCGGAGCCGGGCCGCACAACCTCACCTGGCGGCGGCCCCAAGTGGTCCCTAAAGAAGCTGGACAAAGATTTACTAGAGGAAGCAGCGATTGCCGCGTCGTGGGGATCTCTTCCCTCGGAGGACGTAGAGGAGTGCGCAGAGTGGCTTAATGAGGCGGCACGCAACATCTGTGACGCCTCAATGCCACGAGTAGGACCTATTAAGCCTCGGCGCCAAACATATTGGTGGCGCCCAGATCTAAGGCGACTCCGAAAAGAATGTGTAGCAGCTCGACGCCGCTACTTGCGATACCGCAGAAGGCGGAATAGAGATGAGGAAGAGGAAGAAGCGATATACGACGGATACCACACAGCGCGCTGCAACTTGCGCGATGCCATACGCGCAGCGAAAAAAGAGGCATGGGACGAGTTCCTCGATACCCTTGAGCAGGACCCGTGGGGCAAGCCATACAAGTGGGTGAGGCAGAAGCTTCGCCCTGCGGCCCCACCGCTCACCCAGAACCTGCAACCAGAACTCCGCAGCTTCATAATGTCGGCCCTGTTTCCACCTAGGGCCGAGTGGTCCCCTCCATCAATGGCACCACACACTGCGGAGACTGAAGAGGAAGAGGACGTGCCGCCTGTGACGGCAGGAGAATTGGCAGCAGCGGTCCAGAAAATGGGCCTTAAGAACACGGCCCCCGGCCTTGACGGCGTCCCCGGACGTGTCTGGGTGCTCGCCATGGAACAGATGGAAGTGCGCGTGCTCACCGCTTTGACCAGCTGCCTGGTCCAGGGTAGAGTACCGCGGCGCTGGAAGACCGGGAAGCTCGTGCTGCTCAGGAAGAATGGACGACCAGAGGACCAGCCGTCGGCCTACCGCCCCATTGTGTTGCTAGATGAAATCTGCAAGACACTGGAGCGGATCATTGTGGCTCGTCTCACCCGCCACCTCGAGCGCGTCGGCCCAGATCTGAGCGCAAACCAGTTCGGGTTCCGCTCGTGCCGCTCCACAATAGACGCGGTGGCACGACTCAGGTCAATCACTGACGAGGAGATCTCTCGGGGCGGGGTGGTTCTGGCTGTATCACTGGACATCACCAACGCATTTAACTCCCTGCCCTGGGACACAATCAAAGAGGGACTCCGGTACCACCGTGTGCCGAGGTATCTTCGCAACACCATCGGCGATTACCTCTCGGCACGTTCGGTGCAGTACCCCACCGGATATGACTGGGAAGAGCAGGAAGTGGTCTGTGGCGTCCCGCAGGGATCGGCTCTTGGTCCGACCCTGTGGGACATTGGATTTGACTTTGTGCTTCGCGGTGCCAATCTACCTGGCGTGGAGCTCATCGCGTATGCCGACGATACCCTAGTCGTTTGTCGTGGCAAGACGCACCGCGAAACAACAATCCTCGCGACGGCGGCGGTCGCGCAGGTAGTCCGGCGGATTCAGGCGCTGGGCCTGACGGTGGCGCTGCACAAATCTGAGGCCCTATCTTTCCACGGGCCGAGGAACTCGCCTCCGCCCGGTCTGGCAGTTATTGTGAGTGGAACGAGAATTGGCGTAGCGTCCTCTATGACGTACCTCGGTCTGGTCCTCGACGGCCGATGGACGTTTAAAGATCATTTTCGCCGCTTAACCGAGAAGGTCAGCAGGTCAGCGGGGGCCTTGGCTTCGCTCCTTCCGAACCTCGGGGGGCCGAGCTTAAGCTGTCGGCGCTTATACATGGGCGTTATTCGCTCAATGGCGATGTATGGCGCACCGATCTGGGCCGAAAACCTGTCGCCCACAAATCGGCTCGCCCTTGGGAGGCTACAGAGGGTGATGGCGACGCGAGCAGTGCGTGGGTACCGCACCATTTCAAAGGATGCGGCATGCCTGCTCGCTGGGAGTGTCCCATGGGACCTGGACGCTCTAGCCCTCGCCGACGTTTACTGGCGTGGCGCAGTGATCCGCGCGGGGGGCAGCAACCCCCTTCCAGACGTCATACGTCGGTGGAGGGACCAAGCCAAAGACAGGACGATCGAGTTGTGGGAAGGACGGCTGCGAGAGCCGACAGTTAGTGTGGATCTGGTGCTGGCCATCCGCCCAGTACTAAGGGAGTGGCTAAATAGAACATCGGGCGCGCTCTCATTCCGCCTCACACAGGTGCTGACCGGGCACGGCTGCTTCGGTCGGTACCTGTGCGAGATTGCCGGGAGAGAGGAAACAACACGCTGCCACCACTGCGACGCGGACAGGGACACGGCCGAACACACCGTTACGGCCTGTCCCTCCTGGACTGGACAACGCGCGGCCCTTGAGGCTGCCATCGGAAATGACCTCTCACTGCCAGCACTGGTACGTTCCATGCTGAGCAGTGAGCACGAGTGGAAAGCGGTAGATGAATTCGCGAATGAAGTGATTTTCGCGAAAGAAGAGGCCGAGCGCATAAGAGAAAGGGAGGCGCTCGACCCTCGACGACGAAGCCGGCCAAGGCGACGTAGGGTCAACAATGACGACCGAAACGTCCCGCCTTAGCCAGGGAGCTCGGGGCGGCGGTGTGAGGATGCCGCCGCCCATTGCACCGAGTCCCCGAGATGGTCGCGATGCGCAGCGTACTCTTCGCGCATCGCGACACCAGAGAGAAAGGCCTATGCAAGCCCTCGGAGGGCCTCTGCTCGGCTAAAGGAGCCCACAAGTGCTGCTCCAAAGAAGAAGGGCCTGCTGAGTAAAATGCAGGCGCACGCTCGCCGAGTCGCGAAGCAAGCTCACGCGTTCCCGTGGCCCGGCAAATAGCGGTACGTGGAAGAGTACCGACGGGTTTTAGTGGGTAGGGCTGCGGTCAACTTACCATCTTGACGGCCGCAGCGAGTCCCACATACCCGATGGGGGGTCCCCGCCCCTCTTGGGATGCGTAAAGGCATTCCCCGTCGCAAAAAAAAAAAAAAAAAAAAAAAGGGTTAGGTTAGGTTAGGTTAGGTTAGGTTAGGTTAGGTTAGGTTTTTTTTTTTTTTTTTTTATTGTTCCCCCAGCCATTAGCCAGGCCAATTATTTGCATTTTTGTTTTACTGTTTATAGTTTTGTTTATTTACATTCTATTTTGCAATTCTATCTTATTTTCTATATTTGTCTATATATGTTTACATTTTATGTTTTCTTTCTACTACGTTTCTATTATACATTTTATTTTCTACATTTATCTATATATGTTTACATTGTATATGTTTCCTTTTTACTACATTTCTATTATACATTTATTTCCTATATTTATCTATATATGTTTACATTTTATGTTTCCTTTCTACTACATTTCTATTTTACATTTTATTATATGTTTACATTGTATATGTTCACATTCTACTACATTTCTATTTTACTTTTCCATTTTGTTTTACTATAAATTCCACTATATATTGACCTTTTTGTTTCTATTTTCCCACTACAATTTTGACTACGATTTAACACTACACATTTCCGACAGGACTCATTTTTACTTGCATTTACTTACTAAGATTAAATCTATTGACATTTTTATTTTTATGGTTTTATGGTTAGGTTAGGTTTTTTTTTTTTTTTTTTTTTTTTTTTTTTTTTTTTTCGTCCCCCCTAACATGATCAGGGCTGTTTCATTTCTTTTGTACTTCTTTTTCTTTTCTTATTATTTCTTTAATTTTTTCTTTTAATGTTTTCTTACAGTATAAACATTGTTTTTATTTCTATACATTATTATTATGTTTTCTATACATTTTTATATTTCTATTTTAAGTTTCCCATTTTCATTTTAATAATTTCCAGTTTTTACTTACAATTTGATTATCTTATACATATGCCAATAAAATGGCAGTGTCAATAAAATCAATTGTGTCAAAAGGTAATTTTTCTGTACAATAATTATTCCAAATTAATAATTCAATAAATAATTCCAATAATAATAATACAAAATAATAAAATGAAATACAAAATAAAATGTCAAAATGATAAAACAACGGCACAAAATACAGAGACTATCCTAATATCACAGCTAACCTATAGAACCTAACTAATATCACACAAAATATCACAGTTTTTCTTATTAACTACACCCACGATCTTCCTGCAGAAAGCCAGGAAGTAATCCCGTTTTTTGCCCCCCAGGATGGAAGGCAGATTCTCACCCGTTATGGATGTGCCCAATTTCTGCTCAATATCATATCTATTGCTAGCAAAAATTGGGCACTCCAGCAACAGGTGAGGAACCGTCTCCTCAACTCCCGGCTGACACAGACACGACGGATCCTCCCTCAGCTTGAATCTGTTCAAGTAGAAGGCGAATCCGCCGTGTCCGGTCAGAATCTGTGTGGTGTGGTGTGTGATGTCTATCTTTTTGACTACCTTGTATGCAGCAGCAGCACTTGGGAAAAAGAGCTTCGTAACTCCGGCCGTCCCTCCCACTTCGTATCTCCTGTCCCATTCCTCAATCGTATCCTCTCTTAAGATACGCTTGACGAATGAAACAGGACACAGATCGTAGTCAGGTTTCCTTTTCAATCTCAGCGCGGCCTCCTTGGCTAATTCGTCAACCCTCTCATTCCCTCTCAACCCTGCGTGCGCCTTTATCCAAAACAGGGAGACCTCCCGCCTCTGCAATGCAGCTTTTCGGAGGGCCGCCCTTGTTTGCACTGCCAGGGGATGAGGGGAACTAAGGGTGACTGCCTGGAGAGCCGATCTGGAATCGCTAAGGATACCGACCTTCGCCATTCCACCCTTGCAGGCTATACTTACTGCTCTCTGGAGCGCTAGAAGCTCGGCCTGGTAGACGGTGCAATACGGCGGCAGTGCAAGCTTGACGGCCTTCGTCTCGGCCTCACCCTTCCATACGGAGAGTGCGGCTCCGACTCGACCCTCAATCTTGCTACCGTCCGTATAGATCCTGTGGACGTGGTTGTTAACCACGTCTGCATACGAGTCCTCGTCTACCAACCCGAACCTCAGCTCTTCCTGCTCTCGGTTAGGTTAGGTTAGGTTAGGTTAGGTTAGGTTAGGTTTTTTTTTTTTTTTTTTTTTTTTTTTTTTTTTTTTTTTTTTTTTTTTTTTTTTTTTTTTTGCCACATTTCCCTGATTTTTATTCGAGGGCTACTTATTTGCTTATCTATTACATTGCTTATTTATTATATACTTATTTGCCTATTACATACGATAATTCTTAATTTTCTTATTTTATATTTACATTTTCAGTTTCTTTGCTATTCCTTACATCCTTTCTTATACAATAGTTGTTATTTCTATTGTTTTATTTTTACATTATTATTTTCCTAGCTATTCCTTACTTCCTTTCTTATACAATAATTCTTATTTCTAGTATATTATATTTACATTTTTAGCTTCTTAGCTGTTCCTTACTCCCTTCCTTATACAATTATTCTTATTTCTATTATGTTATATTTACATTTTTAGCTTCTTAGCTGTGCCTTGCTTCCTTTCTTATACAATAATTCTTATTTCTATTATATTATATTTACACTTTTGTTTCTTAGCTATTCCTTTCTTCCTTCTTTATCCTTATCACTATTACATTTATTAATTTTCTTTATTATATTTATACAGTATTCGAAAAATTTTTCTTTACTCTTTTTATTTATAGCAATTTCCTTTATATTATTCACAGTTATTTCGCAGTTTATTTCTTGTTCTATATTATACCTTTCATATTCAAATATCGGACATTCTGTGATCAAATGGGCTACATCTTGTTGTTTCCCAGGTTCACACGTGCACGACGGACTCTCCTTGCACTTAAACCGATACAAGTATTCGGACAGCCCGCCATGCCCCGTGAGGACCTGAGTTAGTTCCTTGTTTATGGTTACATTTTTAAATATTCTATGGGCATTGTATATATTTGTGGCAAACATTTTTGTAGTACTACCTGTATTTCCCTCCTGATATCTCCGGTCCCATTCGCGGAGAGTTTCCTCACGGATTCGTTTCTTCGCGTATGAGACCGGGCAGAGATCATAGTGAGGCTTAGTTTTTAATTTTAGTGCAGCCTCTTTTGCTAATACGTCTGCCCTTTCATTTCCTAGTAATCCCGCGTGCGCCTTGACCCAGAACAGTGAGATTTCTCTGTTCTGGTTCAAGGCACTCGCGATATTTCGTTTTATGTCTAAAGCCAGTCTATTTGTGCTTTCGGCGCCACACACCGCCTCGATTGCGGCCCTTGAGTCACTATATATACCAATTTTTTGTTTAGGCATTTCAAGGGCCACTCTCGAGGCCCTGTTCAGCGCCAACATTTCTGCTTGATATACCGTACAGTGGTCAGCAAGCTTAAGTTTGATGTTCTTTATTTCGGTTTCATTTGTCCATACGGACACTGCCGCTCCTACCTTACCCTCAAGCTTGCTCCCATCTGTATATATTTTTATGTCTACTCTTGTCTCGTCTATTTCATTTTGATCTGTCAGGCGTGTATAATTATGTTTAGTAAGTTGTGCTGGATGTGGTGTGTTGGTGTATTTTTCCACCGTCTCGATCTCCGAATCCAGGATGATGCCCTCCATCTCTCCCTTTCGGGCTAGGTGAAGTCTGGCCGCCTCCTGGATCCGAAGATCGAGTGGTATGATACCTGATATTGCTAAAGCTGAGTGCAAGGTGAGGTTAGGTTAGGTTAGGTTAGGTTAGGTTAGGTTAGGTTAGGTTAGGTTAGGTTAGGTTAGGTTAGGTTAGGTTAGGTTAGGTTAGGTTAGGTTAGGTTAGGTTAGGTTAGGTTAGGTTAGGTTAGGTTAGGTTAGGTTAGGTTAGGTTAGGTTAGGTTAGGTTAGGTTAGGTTAGGTTGGGGGCGAAACCGGTTCCTCCACGTTGGTGTCCCTGGGCAACGCCTGGGTGCGCCACTCCGCTCTCTACACGGGGTGAGGTACCCAGGCGGCTGAACGCCGGTCTTTCCTATCTTTCTATCTGTTTTTAGTTTACTCTTCTTTTGTTTTTGTTTTGTTTATTTGTCTATCTTTCAACACCTTTTCTTCTATCTTCCTTTTTGTTTTACTCTTCTCTGCGTGTGTGATAGGTTTGCGTGTTAGGTTGTATGTCTGAATGGTGATGGATGGGCTTTTACGGCCCCTAATCCAAGGTTTGTGGTGCCCGGCCATGGGATGCATGGCGAGCGGGTGGCTCGTCCCGAGGGCACTGGGGCAGAATCCCCCCTAATGGATCGGGCCAGAATCAGCCTATAAGTGACAACTATGGAAGTCCGCAATGTAAAAAATAGTCCCCGGGCGGGTCCCGACAATGTCGGGGAATCCCGCACCTCTCCGAAAGGGGAGGTCTGGCCCATGTATACGGGGGGTGCCACCATTGCAAGTGGGAGTGTGGAGGCCGTATCAACGGCGAGTGTAGGCGAAGGCGCGACAACAAGCGCGAATCCGGAGCCGGTGCCCCTAACCGCACCGGCGGCGGACCAATTGACGGACGAGGATGTCGATTTTTCACAGCCTGTGGAAAACGGCAGAGAGCGGCTCCTGAGACTGCTCCATCGGAAAAAGTTGCGAGGCGATACGGAGGGGCTCGCGCGCGTTCAGCGCGATCGCGAGCTTATCCTCCCCTCTTCAATAAAGAATGAGACAGTTGCGGCGGGGAATACTAGCGTAGCCTCACCGCGCGTACCGCTCGTGATGCTAACGCGCGCGCTACTCTCCGCACGCCCAACCGGACTTGACAGCGACGACTACTTCTCGGACTCCAGTGATATGTCGGCCATATCGCTGGACTCCGAGGGGCTGCCCGTCATTCCCGAACGCGACGCACCTCGGAAGAGGAAGAACAGCAATGACGATGTACCGTCTCTCAACAAAGGGGCGGTACCCAAGCCTAAAAAGGGACGTGGCCGGCCACCAACAACCGGCCAATACGTCGGCCTGGCGAAGGCCCAAGCCGAGTACAACCGGCAGAAAGAGGAGAGCCTTCGATTGGAGGCGGAAAGAGAAGTCGCAGAGACGGCACGGGCGGCAAAGGAAGCGCGAGCCTCCCCCCAACTAAGCGTTTCAACGGTCGAAGACGACCAAAGTAAGACAAGCGCAGCACTAAACGCAAGCGTGGAAAGGTCGCTGGAGACCATAAGCATGGTCGCCAGTAGGTCCAGTAATTTGAAAGGGACTTATCAGCGGTTCCTTAAGGATTCGGTCGCCAATATAAAGGCGGCCGTCGCCGAGATGAGGGGCCGCTCACAAAGTGATGAAATGCGGGCACTGGAAGCCCGAAACCAACAGCTCCAACGGCAGATCGACGACATGCGCCGGGAGCTGGAAGAGCTACGGCGGCAAGCGACCAAACCCGCTACCGATGACCTGCAGAAGCTGTTGTCGGAGGTCTCGCGTTCCAACATCGAGACCTTCGGCAACATGCTGAACGCGAGGCTCGCAGGCCTGGAGGATAGACTCCTGCCAGAGAAAAGAAGGAGGCCACCGCTGGCGGCAGATGCCTCTCCGGCCGCTAGTGTCGAGGCTTTCATAGAAGTAGAAGTGCCGAAGTCTTGTGAGAGGAAGGTAAAGGCTAAAGAGAAGAAAAAGGCGGCAGCAGATACAGTGGCGCCAATACAGGCTTCCACTGCATCCGTGCCACCCAAAAATAAGAAAGGAAAGAAGAAGAAGAATAAGTCGCTGGCCGCAAAAGAGGCCGAGCAGGCAAGGGCAACTCCAACCGCCCCACCTACGACAGACGCCACACGGACCACTGTCGGGTCAAAAGGTCGTAAGCGAACAGAGAAGAAGAAGGGAGCCGCCAAAACGGAGGGCCCTAAGAAAAGAAAGAAGGCAAAACTGAAGCCTCCCAAAACGGCGGCGATCACCCTCACCATGGAGGCGGGGGTGATAGAAGAAAAGAAGGCGACATACGCCTCTATCCTTGCAGAGGCGAGGAACAAGATATGCCTGGCGGAACTCGGCATCTCCAAAGTCGACTTCCGCCTGGCGGAGACGGGCGCCCGGGTCCTCGAAATATCGGGAGAGGGTGCCCAAGAGAAGGCGGACGCCCTGGCAACGAAAATGAGGGCAGTCTTAGACACGGGACTGGTAAAAATCAGTCGCCCGGTGAAACGCGCTGAAATGTTGGTCACCGGGTTAGATGACTCGACGACGGCAGCCGACATTATTGACGCGGTCGCAAGAGAGGGAAGTTGCCCGGCCACCGACATCCGGTCGGGCAAAGTGATAGTAGGCCGAAAGGGCGTGCGAAGCCTCTGGCTGTGCGCACCTGTAGCAGCCGTCAAGAAGCTTACCAGCTCTGGACGGCTGCAAGTCGGCTGGGTCTTGGCAAGGGTAGTGCTGCTTGCCGCGAGGCCAAAGCGGTGCTACCGTTGCCTGGACACTGGCCACCTGGCGGTGAAGTGCTCGTGTCCGGTGGACCTCAGTGGTACATGTTTCCACTGTGGTGCACAAGGGCACAAGGCGCCCGAATGCACGGCGCCACCTAATTGTCTCGTATGTGAGGCGTTGGGGAAAGGAGAGAAGGGACACATACTGGGGAGCAGTGGCTGTGTAACAGCAAAGCCGCCCCCCGGCACTAAGAAGGGAACGGCTCCCTCAAAGGCTCGGCCACGAAGGCCAAGGCCTCAAGGCGCAAGGGCGGGTTCACCCGCCCCCGCCATGGAAGTGACGGACGCCTAGACCCGTGGGCGGTGATCGGGGGATCGCTGCTCACACAATGAGTCCCGAGACGACAGGCTCCCCAATGCCCGGGGAGCTCTCGGTGAGGCAAGCGGCGGCGCAACACCAAGCCGCCGCAAAGAAGCGGGCCGGACGCGGCACGCGCTGCGGGGTCGTGGAGCATGCTTCCGCGATTCCCACGTCCTCGCATTGGCGCAGAAGGAGGGCATGGGGGGGTTTTAGTCGGTAAACCCCGGTGCACTCCATCTCGCGCCGGGGGAGTCCGACATACCCCTGCTGCCTTCCCCCGGGGGCGGCGGGGGATTCGTAACGAATTTCCCCCCCTCAAAAAAAAAAAAAAAAAAAAAAAAAAAAAAAAAAAAAAAAAAAAAAAAAAAAAAAAAAAAAAAAAAAAAAAAAAAAAAAAAAAAAAAAAAAAAAAAAAAAAAAAAAAAAAAAAAAAAAAAAAAAAAAAAAAAAAAAAAAAGGTTAGGTTAGGTTAGGTTAGGTTAGGTTAGGTTAGGTTAGGTTAGGTTAGGTTTTTTTTTTTTTTTTTTTTTTTTTTTTTTTTTTTTTTTTTTTCCCCCGGCCATTAGCCAGGACAATTTTTTGCTTTAATACTTTCTATACAGTTTTCTATTCATGTAACATTTCTATTTCTTATTCTACTACATTTTACTTTTCTCTTTTGATTACATTATTATTTTATATCAATTACAATATTTTCTTTTATGCTATTTCTATTTTGTTCACTATCAATTACATTATTATTTCTTATGTTATTACATTTATTGTTATCTCTTACATTGTTCTACATTTTTGAAATTTTCAACTGTTGCTACGATATTACATATTTATTTTTATTTCTATTAACTTATATCTATTTTATATCAGTTTCATTATTATCTCTTATGTTACTTCTATTTTACATTATATTTTACAGTCCACATACATATGACATTTCTTACTTTTATATAAATCCTCTACATTTAATTTCATCTATAAGTATAGTTACAGCTCGGAAAGTCCGCCCCGAAGAACATTATTTGCAATAAAATTATAAACTATAATTCGTTTTGCGGTTAGGTTAGGTTAGGTTAGGTTAGGTTAGGTTAGGTTTTTTTTTTTTTTTTTTTTTTTTTTTTTTTTTTTTTTTTTATATACATCCCCCTAACATTATCAGGGCTTGTTTTTTGCTGTATTTTTTACTTTTTTGCTCTTTTTTGTCTTTTGCTTTTTTCTTTTACAATTGTCTTAAAACTAGTTTTTACAATTTTTGTTGTTTCTTTTGCATAATTTATTTCCTTCAATGATTCTTACAGTTTTCGTCCTTAACTCAATACATTCTTTGTATATTATTTACAATAGTAGTCATCAATATAGTACAATAAGTATGAAGTACAAAGTACATGTCACTTTAGGAATTAAAATTAAAAATTTAAGATTGCTAAGAGCAATATTGTCATGTTGTATAGTAATTACTATTAAATAGTAATTCTAGTAACTTGAAACCTTATCAAATACAGTAAAAACCAATAATACTCCAATTAAATATTCAGTAATGTACAATAAAATCCAGTGAAATCCAATAAAATACAATAAAATACACTAAAATTCAATAAAATCCAATAAATAATTATCAATAATAAAACAATAAAACTACGGCACAAACATTCAACTTAACCCTACTATCACAATTAAAATCCTACGTCTAGAGCCTACACTAATATCACACCAGTTTATCACAGTTTTTCTTATTTGTATACACAGCGATTTTCTTACAAAAGGAGAGGAATAACTCCCTCTTTTTTCCCCCCAGGATTGAGGGTAGGTTCTCACCCGTCATCGATATGCCCAATTTCTGCTCAATATCATATCTATTGCTAGCAAAAATTGGGCATTCGAGTAACAGGTGGGGAACCGTCTCCTCAACTCCTGGCTGACATGAGCACGACGGATCCTCCTTCAACTTGAATCTGTTCAAGTAGAAGGCGAACCCGCCGTGACCAGTCAGTATCTGTGTAGTGTGGTGAGTTATGTCTATTTTCTTGACTATTTTGTGTGCAGCAGCAGCGCTTGGGAAAAAGAGCTTAGTGACTCCGGCCGTCCCTCCCACTTCGTATCTCCTGTCCCATTCCTCAACCGTATCCTCTCTTAAAATACGCTTGATGAATGAAACAGGACACAGATCGTAGTCGGGTTTCCTTTTCGATCCCAGTGCGGCCTCTTTGGCTAACTCGTCTACTCTCTCATTCCCTCTCAATCCTGCGTGCGCCTTAATCCAAAACAGGGAGACCTCCCGCCTCTGCAAAGCAGCTTTTCGGAGGGCCGCCCTAGTTTGCACTGCCAGGGGATGAGGGGAACTAAGAGTGACTGCCTGGAGTGCCGATCTGGAATCGCTAAGGATACCGACCTTTGCCATTCCACTCTTGCAGGCTATACTTACAGCTCTTTGGAGCGCTAGAAGTTCGGCTTGGTAGACAGTGCAATACGGCGGCAAAGCAAGCTTGACGGCCTTCGTCTCGGCCTCACCCTTCCATACGGAGAGTGCGGCTCCGACTCGACCCTCAATCTTGCTGCCGTCCGTATAGATCCTATGGACGTGGCTGTTAACCACGTCTACATATGAGTCCTCGTCTACCAACCCGAACCTCAGCTCTACCTGCTCTGCCGGATGTGGGTCCTCAATCGCTGGAGCCATTCGCTCCACCTCCCTGTCCCTCAATACCGGGTGTGGTACCCCCTTCTTGATCTCATAAATCCTCGATGCTTCGAGTATTCTGAGGTCAAGAGGGAGTATCCCAGCCAACAGCATTGCAGAGTTCAGGGAGACAGTTCGATATGCTCTGCAGATCTTTTGGGCAAAACCCCGTTGAACGGAGTTGAGCCTTTTTTGGACCCCCATCTTTTCCGCGGTGGGTGCCCACGCTGCTGATGCATACAAAATAGTCGGCTCTATCACGGCTATATATATTGTCCTAACTATCTGGGGGTTAAGCCCCCATCCTACTCTAGCAGCTTTGGCTAGCTGCTTGTATCTTCCTATAGCCTTCTTACACACGTTACTAACGTGGGCGTTGAACGTGATGCCGCTGTCGATTGTTAAGCCCAGTACTTTAATATTATCGTAGAATTGAAGATCGACACCCCCCATAGCGAGTCGCGGCACGTCGTACTTTAATCTCCGTGTTGATAAAAGTGCACATGTTTTATGTGGAGCGAATTTCAATTTGTTCCGCTCCCCCCATTTCCTAATCTTTTCCAGAACACAATTTGCTTTACGTTCAATTTCAAGCGCCGTATCTCCCTCAAACACTAGGACGATATCATCCGCGAAGGCCTGGTTAAACACACTCATTTCCTCTAACATCCATAGCAGGGGGTCCAGCAAGAGGTCCCACAGGATTGGTCCACCTATGGATCCCTGCACGCACCCCTTACTGGTCTCCCTGCTCACTTCCATACCTGCATACCTTACACTCACACTTCTTTCACTCAGGTAGCTGCTGATTACCCGCCTCAGGTTCCCCGGACACCCAACCTCAGCCAACCTAACCTTTATGGCTGGCCACCAAGCACTGTCGAAGGCCCCCTCTATGTCCAGCGAAACCACAACAGAAATTTTCTTCTCCTCTCTCGTCTTCCTGATGTGGTTCACCAACCTATAGAGGGCGTCTTCGGTGCTCCTTTGGGGCATAAAGCCATACTGGTTAGGGCTAATCTTGGGCAACAGGTAGAACCTGAGTCGGGCAACCAGCATCTTCTCGAAGATTTTGCCGAGAACAGGCAGGAGGCCGATCGGTCGATAGGCTTTTGGTACCCGGTACGATTCCTTGCCCGGCTTTCTTAGCACCACCACGGTCGCCTGCTTCCACTGTTTGGGGAAGCAGGCGACAGTGAGGCACCTGTTCAGCAGCGCAAGGAACCATTCCGGGTTACATTCCACAGCGTGTTGGCAGATGTCCGACGTGAGTCCGTCCGCCCCGGGGGCCTTTTTGGGGTTGAAGGACCTTACGGCTCTCTTCAACTCCTCCATGATGAAGGGAGGGTCGTCCGGACCCGCCGGCGGTTCGGCGTCCAAGGACTCCGCCCGCCGGCGCGTCCGCCCATGTTCCTCACCTTCATCACTTTTCTGGTCCTCGGGGTAGAAGGTCTCCGCCAGCCATTCTGCAGAGCTTCGGGCGTCGAGGGTTTCACCGTCCCTCGTAAGGGGCAGATCCTCCTCCCTCCCTGTAGCTCTGCTCAACACCCTGTAGATGCCTTCCCAGACCCCCTCCCTATCCTGTTTCCGGCAAAATTCCTTCCAGCTCTCCACTTGCGCATCCTTTACTGCCTTTTCATACATCTCCTTTTGTTCCAGGTACAACCCAACGACGCGGTCTCTGCGATCAGGTGCTGCGTTCCGGATCCTGCGTTTCCTCGTGGCAACCTGCTTCTTCATCTGCGCGAGCTCATCATTCCACCACGACAAGGTGAATTTTTGCGTGTGTTTTTTGGTCGGCATTGTGTCTCTGCATGTCTGTGTGATCGCCTGTGTGTATCTGTCTATTGCCTCCTCCACTTGTTGTGTGCTGTGTATTGTGTTTATGTCTTGTGCAGTCAATTGTCTGTCCGACATCAGCTGGGTCAGTTTCTCACGAAACTGAGTCCAGTTTGCCTTCTGTGTGTTAAATATGCGTGTAGTTCGTATTATGTTCGTGCCTGTGGATTTCTGTTGTCTGATGCCGAAGGATATGCCGTTGTGGTCCGAGCTCGTGAGACCCTCCTCTACTCTCCAGTCGCCCACTCGGTTCAGCAGATCGTCGGAGCACGCTGTCACATCCACGCAACTGGAGTACCTTTTCCCCCCTCTGACCGTATCGAATGTCGGGATGTCCCCGGTGTTGAGTATGTGCATACCCATTGCTTCCAGTACAGCAGACACTTCCCTCCCTC